>JAGKTI010003825.1:0-21934 GCA_018397915.1 Birgus latro
GGGAGGGGTAGACCGAGAAAGACATGGGACGAGGTCATTAAATGTGACTTAAGGGTTAAGGGACTGAATAGGGAGGCTGCCAGAGATCGAGCAGCGTGGAGAGCCGCCATTAGGTGACCAAGGCCGACACATGCAAGCATGTTGGAGCCTTCAAAAACGAAAATGATACCAGATGAATTTATTCTTTAGACAGCCCCCTGAAGGATGTATCTAGCACATCCAGTTCAGAAAGTCTTTCTTTAGATGAATTAAATCATCAGTAAATAGCAACAATTGCATAAGATTAATATTGCTGGACTGAAGGGGTTAACACTTTTTCACATCGTAAAGCACTTATAATTTTCTGCAAGCTGCCATGTACATTTTGTTTGTAGACACTTCATCTTACACATATATCTGTTCCTTTTATCTCTGTCTGGTATTTGTTATCCAGTATTGATCCAATGATACTTTTTAACAAAGAGATTTATTTACCGTTTTACTAATTTGTCAGTTATCCAGGTGTTTACCTTGTATGCAGACCCATTTCTACAAACCCATTAAGCCCTTGAGTACACTGCGTGCTATTTTCAGACATATGCATTCGACAAAGGAATGGCCTGCTGTATTGTAAGAGATTATTGAAGGCTATGTTTAACTTCTCCAGCTCAAAAAATCTCCCCTAAGCTAAGTATAATTGTCAGGAGATAGGAATAGTAGTAGTAGTTGTACCTCTGGGATTCATTTGAAATGCGAACCCAGTGGACTGAAGGCCGAAGTTGTCCTTCTCTGACAGTCCACCATCCCCCTTCTGGGGGATAGGGGATGAGCTGAGAGATGTTTGTATCTGCTTGGCTGTTTGGTGCCACTGCATGAGAGCCTTCCTCACCAGTACCTGTCATGGGATGGTAAAATTAAAATTAAAAAGTCAGCATATGGAAGGGGTTAACCAATACAGTATTTTTGTCCACAGCACCCCCAACAACAATGTCTCTATCTTAAGCTGTGACAATGGTGGTGGCAAAGATGGAAAAGCAGGACAGAATAAAGATGTTGAGAACAGACAAGAAAGAGAAGAGGAAAGAATAAGGGTGAGGGAAGAGGATGGTGGAGGAGAGGATGGAGATGGAAGTGAAGATGAAAATGACGAATCCATTGGGAGGAGGAAGGGTAGCCAAAAGAGGAAACCATTTGAACACATGGACTTGGTAAGTGTCTTTTGAAAATACATACTGGTAACAGACACTCTTTGTTATTTGTCAGAAGTGTTTTCCAGAGAGACTACAAATGTGTCAGCTCAAGGTGTATGTATGTAAAGTTCAAGTTTGAGAGGGTGAAAGTCGTGGTGATTGTAGCGTATGCACCGTGTGAGGACAGGAGTGAGAGGGAGAATGACAGGTTTTGAGATGAGCTGGATGATGTAGTGGAAGAGATGCCCTGGAGCTGTAAAGTGATCGTAATGGGTGATATGAATGGAGGAGTAGGCACTGGTTCTGAGGATAACATAATGGGTTGTAATGGAGTACTGGGAGAAAATGACAGTGGGAAGCGGCTGAAGGATATGTGTCAGGAGAGGAGTTTTTGCATTTGTAACTCATATTTCAAACACAAAGATGCACATAAATATACAGTAAAACCTCGATATAACGGACTTCAGTACACCGGAATTCGCTTTTATCGGACTCGAGGAGCTACCGGACTAAACTTCTATATATCAGAAAAAGTCCGATATAGCCAGAAAGCAGTCCAGACTGCCTGACAACTTCAGCTATGTTCACCACAATAAGACAAGTAAAAGACATGTTTTTCAGTGCACAGTACAGTATTATTATACCATTTGATTAATGTAGTGAAGGTATAACACAGTACAATACTGCAATGGTGGTGAAAACTACCGATGCAATCCGGACTAATGTCTGATATATCGGAAAAAGTCTGGATTAGCAGGGGTAAGTTCGGACGTCGCTTTTATCGGAAAATCGCATATTTCGGACTGGCCTGAGCCCCAGTTAGTCCGATATAGTGAGGTCTTACTGTACATGGTATAGAGGGAACGGGGATCATGTTGAAAGAAGCCTGATTGTGTGCTTGTAGAGAGGTCGATGCTGAAAATGGTTGCTGATACGAGGGCCGTGAAAGGACAATGTGCAGGTCTTTCAGATCATGTGATTCTGGTATGCAAGATCAAACTGAGAGGAGTGAGGTGGATGAGAAGAGAGTGCAGAAGTCAAGGAGAAAGACTGACAGTTGAGAAGCTGAAGATCAAAGAAATGGCAGATGATTACAGGCCCAAAGTAGGGGAGGAGTTAAAATGAGTGAATTGGAATGAAATGAATCTGGACAGCCTGTGGAATACACGTAGAGATTGCTTAGTCAGAAATGCTAAAGCGGTGTGTGGTGTGGCAAGAGTAACAACAGAGAAGAAAGGTATGGCATGGTGGGATGATAAGGTTAAGACAGCAGTGGAGGAAAAGAGGAAGAAGTGGCTAAAGTGGTTACAGGACAGGGGTTCAGTTGAAATAAGAACTGTATGCACTGAGAGCAAGAAGCACATAAAGAGACTAGTGAAGAGGAAAAAGGAGGAGGTGAATGATGGTCTAGGAAGAAAAATGAAAGCAAACTACTCTGAGAATAGGAAGTTATTCTGGAAAGAGATGCAGAAATGTAGAAGTGAAAGTAGAAAGAAATGTGATGGTGTGAAGGATGTAGGTGGTAAATTATTAAAACATGGGGATGAAGTAAGGACCAGATGGAAAGAATATTTTGAAAGCCTGATGAATGGGAATAGAGAGAGCAAAGCGGCTGTAAACCTGATTGGTTTTGGGGATGTGCAGAGAAAGACTACAGTGCCAGGAGATGTGACACTTGCACAGGTGAAGAGTAGTAGTAGTAATAGTTGTTTCCAAGTCAGTCTGGCTGAACAGCCCCGAGTCCTAAGGAAGGCCATGGTTGAGACCAGGCATTCCCACAGAGCTCTGAAGGAGTGTATGTTGTGTTCGATTGTTTGCAATGCAGTCTTCCATTATGTGCTTAATACTATGGGGTGCCATCATCGACGGAGTCATCCAGCCTCTTCTGATAACTCAAGAGGCCTGGATGATGCCCACATCACGGGGCCTGAGGACAGGTGAAGAGTGCTATGAAGCGGCTGAAAAATGTGAATGCAGCTAGGGTTGATGAGGTGTATGCAGAGATGATCAAAGTGTAGTGGAGAGAGCAAAAATGAAGTGCTTGTTGGAGATATATAAGGAGGCATGGATGAGTGAAACTGTGCCAGCAGAATGGAAAAAGGTTGTGATTGTATCCCTGTACAAAAATGAAGGTGAGTGAAGTGAGTGCAAGAATTATCATGGCATAAGTTTTTTGAGTATGGTAGGGAAGTTATACGGAAGAATTATTAGAGAGAAAGTAAGAGAGATATCAGAAGTCCTAGTGAGTGATGAACAGGGTGGCTTTAGGAGTGGCAGAGGATGTGTGGATCAAATATTTGCAGTGAAACAGATAGTAGAGAAGGCTTGTGAGAAGGACCATAAGGTGTTTATGTCATTCATGGATCTGGAAAAGGCATACAACAAAGTGGACAGAGAAGGATTGTGGAAAGTTTTGCGCATGTATGGTGCAGATGGTAAGATGCTAGGTGCCATCAAGAGTTTTTATGATGGTAGTGAAGCATGTGTAAGGGTTGATGGGCATCTAAGTGAATGATTCACGATCGGCATGGGCATGTGACAAGGTTGTGTGATGTCCCCATGGTTGTTCAATATGTTTATGGATGGCGTGATGAGAGAAGTAAAAACATGAGTAATGGAGAGGGGGATGACGTTGGTAATGAGTGGTGATGGATGGAATATCTCAAATTTGTTGTATGCTGATGATGCAGTACTACTTGCAAATGCTGGACAAGAACTTGGTGGGGTAGTGCAGCGTTTTGTAGATGTCTCTGAGTGTCATGCCTTGAGAGTAAATGTAGAAAAGAGTAAAGTGATTATTGAGAGAGGAGGTGACTCCCATTGTGATGTTACAGTGAATGGAGAGAGAGACTGGAATTGGTGAGAGAGTTCAAATACCTTGGTACAGTGATAGAAAATAGAGGAAAATGTCCAAAAGAAAAGGAAAGTAGAGTGGCGTAAGGAAGGAAAGTAGCTGGTGCTTTGAAGGCCTTGATAAGAAACAGAGGCTTAAGTGTTGCAGCTGCATGAGGCGTACATGAGTGAGTGTTAGTGCCAGCTTTAACATTTGCATATGAGACTATGGTGTGACATGAAAATGAAAAGTCAGGAGTAAGAGCAGTGGAGATGGGACTGCTGTGGAATGTATGTGGAGGACAGAGGGTGGATAGGATACAAAATAATGTGATTTGTGAAAGATGTGGAGTGAGGAAGTCTGTGGACACCAGAAATTGAAGAGTGCACTGAGATGGTATGGTCATGTGGAGAGAATGGATAACAGTGGAGTGGTGAAAAGGTATATCTGAGCGAATTTGAAGGAGGCGAGGTAGGCCAAGAAGGTGGAGAGATATGGTGGATGAGTGTGTGAGGAAGAGAGGTTTGAAAGTTTGTGAGGCTAGGGAACTGACAAGAGATCGAGCCGACTAGATGAATGTTGTGAGGAGAAGTGCATGATCAGGGATTGGGCACCCCATTTTAACGTGGCAGCGTCCGGATTGACTTTGTTGGATACGTTTATGTGAAGCTACAGAACGTGGTGAATTTTTGGCATATCCGATAGAGCCAGGATTCTGGGGGTTTTAAATTGATGAGTGAATGGAAGCGTGGCTCACAGGATTGGGCAAATTTGGGCTGTCTGGACATTGCTACTTCTCTCCCTGCCATAGTGTGGGAAAGGAGGTCCGGATGAAGATGTTGATGATGTTTTCTGGATTTTTGTAACACTTTTCATACAGCTGGTATTGTAGATAGGGGTACAATAGGAGATCAGCATTATTACTGTATCTTCATAGAATTAATAGTTATGAAAATGCACAGGAAATGCTTATCTTTCATTTACCAGACCATTTACTACCTCATCACTGTCCACAGTAAAGAAGTCACCTGAAAAGTTTTGTGGACATTGGAAATACAGGCATATCCTGGTTTAACGATACAATTGGTTAAGTATAAACCCATCACTAGGCGGGGTATTGTATCTTGGGGTAGATTTAGCATGTAAAGTACTGTATAGGGATGCATTTTTGAGCCTTGGGTTTCCCCCCAACTCTAAAAACAAGTTTAAAATCAGTCTAAATGGCATAATAGCTATAAAAGAAGCTAACCTAAACCTAAAACCAATGCCCATCTCGCTTGTACCCAGTCAAGGTCACTGGAGAATGTGATCTCTGACTCGTATTCAAACTCAGTAGAGATGAAGCAGCAGCTTTGTATACAATCCCACCATCAGACGGTCCAGGACAATTAAATAAGCATCTGTTATGCATAATAATAATGTATGAATGATGCAGAATCGTTCAAGGTGCGAATGGTTGTGACAGAGAATCGTTGATGTTTTGACGTGGAATTCTCTTAACGGGGAATGCTATCGATGATGCAATCGGTTTAGCCTTTTCAGCGGCCCCTGTTTATGTTGTTTTTGTTAATTTTCTGGTTGCTGAGTTCCTTTATTTTCTTCTCTCTTATTTTGCAACATTTACAGTAATCTCTCTACTATCCGGACGCCCACTATCCGGATACATCACTATCCGGACATCGTTGACTGATGGCAAAATAAAACAAAACACAAAATCCGATTTTTTCTGACCGCGTCAGTTTGAATTTTCCGCCCACACCGACTAGCTCCGTTCCCGCTCAATCTCCCTCCTACTAGTTCTGTCTCAACACCCGTGAACAGTGGATGGCTGTCCGATCGTTTGCGGTATTTTCGTTCTTGTTTGAATAATCAAAAGTCACAGTGCTAAGGATTAAGTGTAGGTAGACACTGGATTACTGGACATGCTTCAAGAGCAATTATGACCACTGTAAAAACCTTAGACATGGGGGTAAACAACAATCATGGACTGTAAGTAAACATTGTCAACTGCTAAATATTTTCCATAATCACTTCTAAATCCTCATTCTCTGGTGAAAGAGGCGATTTTCTCAGTGATTACCATGTCTCTTACATACGTTCACTATCTAGTCAACTGGTGAACATTTTTGCCCCACACACCTCTAAATCATAATTTTTCTGGTTACATTTTATTTACTTCATGCTGTGTCCCATATTTGAGTGCATAGGCTGTGAAAAGGTGATTTTCTCAGTAATAATCATGTCTGCCTTACTCACCTCAAAATCATCACTTTTGGGTTAAAATTTGATTAATTCATGCTTTGTGCCAGTTATTTATGTGAATGGGGTCTTAATTAAGTGCTATGCATGTCCAGGTGGTTTTCTGATTTAGGTTATGTTAGGTTAGGGTCAAGAATGACCGGTGCTGTTGGTGAACAGTGAACACCTTTGCCATACCTAATTCTTTTTTTGGTAACAATTTATGTATTTAATGCTTTGTATCCCATATTTTAGTGCACAAGATGTGAGAAATGATGATTTTCATAGTGATTGCCACGTCCGATACTTATTTACACTAAGCTGCCAACTCGTGAACACCCCTGCCTTACTCATCTCAAGTTCATCATTTTTGGGTTAAAATTCAATGAATTCATGCTTTGTGCACATTATTTAATGCATATGGTGTGAGAAAGGGTGATTTTCATAGTGATTTCCATGTCTGATACTTAAACTTGCTGGCAAGTCATGAGCACCTATGCCTTACTCACCTCTAAATCATCATTTTTGGGTTAAAATTCAGTTAATTCATGCTTTGTGTGCATTATTTATGTGAAAGGGAACTTAAATAAGTGCTATGCATGTCCGGTACAGAGGTAGGTAGGTGGTTTTCTGATTTAGGTTAGGTTAGGTTAGGGTCATGAATGACCAGTGCTGGAGCTTCAGGGCCAATATCCAGACAAGACCACTATCCGGACATGCCTTTGGCTTTATTATGTCAGATAGTGGAGGGATTACTGTATTTAGAAAAATTCTTTGTATTTATAAAGCATTTTCCCCTGAACAGCCCGAATGTAAACACATGATTTATCGATTGATGGTGCAATCGGGATAGCCTTTTCACAGGCCCCTCTTTATGTCGTTTTAGCTACTGTTCTGGTTGCTGAGCTCCTTTATTTTCCTCTCTTTTATTGTCCAACATTTAAATAGAAATTCCTTTGTATTTTCAAAGCGTTTTCCCTTCAACAAGCCGAATTTAATGATTTATTGATCAATGATGCAATCGGGATAGCCTTTTCAATGGCCTCACTTTATGTCGCTCTACCTACTGTTCTGGTTGCTGAGCTCCTTTATTTTTTCTCTCTTATTTTTCAATATTTAAAAAAAAATTCCTTTGTATTTTCAAAGCATTTTTCCTTGAACAGCCCGAATGTAAGCACATGATTTATTGATGTCAGTTTTCATCAATGCATGAAATATTTACTCACAAGAGTTGTCATGATTGTTAATATTTATTTAAAATTATTATTATGTGTTCCATGATGTATGTTAATATTTATTTAAAATTATTATTATGTGTTCCATGATGTATTCCATGATTATTTTTTATACCACAGTTCAGTGGTCAAACACAAAATATTCTTTGTTGAGTTGTCTAGTTGTCCACAATGTTTTGTACCTCGTCTGATTGGCAAGAATCCGTACTCCAAATGACAGTGTTCATTCCACCTATGATTAAAACACATTAATCTAAGTCTAAAAAGAGTTTATAAATCAACCTAAACACATAATTTAAGTCTAAAATATCATCAAAATCGGTAAAAGAAAATCAAAACCCATCGCAAAACTGGGGTTAGGCTTACGATAGTCGGGGTAAGGAGGTATTTCTATCCCCATCACTATTCCGGGGTATCACATCTAGGGGTATCGTAAATCGGGGTTTGCCAGTATACAGTATTGTACTTCACTGAAATGCGTACTTCACAACTGAAATTTTTTCAAGCGTATATTTTATATAGTTTTATCAAAATACCAGTAATTTAGATACTTTCATATTGAATTGTATATAAAGGCTCCAGTGTGCTTGCATCCACTGTCATTGGTCACCAGTTGGAGGTTCTGTATGCTGCTTAATCTCTGGAAGCCCCCTCCCCTTTTTTTTTGGGGCTCAATCCGAATGGAACAAAAGTGATATCTAGGGGTGGTGGCGATGAAGGAGAGGGAGGCGGAGGAAAGATATTAGAAGTGGAGGGAGGGGTATAAGGGCTTGAGGGTAAGCACAGATAAAACAAAAGTGATGATATCTAGGGCTGGTGGTGGTGTTGTCAAAGCAGAGGGAGTGTGGCCATGTCCTGTTTTCCACGAGGGTGTCAGAAGAAACTCCATCTTGTAAAGTGTTTGTGATAAGTGGGTGCACAAGAGAGGTATTGGTATTAGATGTATGCGTATGCTGCAAAATAATGCTGATTTCATATGTACAGTGTGTTGGGGAGAGCACGTAGAGATTGTGAAGCATGAAAGGATTGATTTTCCTAGAGAGTCTCTTGCTTTGTGTGGAGTAATTTTGCTTGTTGGTGGTCATGTTTTGTGCTGGAGGTGGGGCTGGAGCTAGCTCTGTAGCAAGTGTAAGGAGTGGTTGGAGGAAGTTCAGGGAGCTGTTGCCTCTCCTGACATTGAGAGGGCTCTTCCACCATGTGAAGGGGTCATTCTATGCAGCAAGTGTCAGGAGTGTAATGCTGTATGGCAGTGAGACCTAGGCAGTAAAGGAAGAGGATATTTGTAGGCTCAAATGCACGGAAATGAATGATTCATTGGATGTGTAGTGCATCCTAAGTAAGAGTGTAATGCTGTATGGCAGTGAGATCTGCATAGTAAAAGGAGAGCATATTCATAGTCTCACACATACAGAAATGATAATGATTAGATGGATGTGCAGTGTGTCCTTGAATGAGAGGCTGGGTGGGTTAGGATTGCGACTGAAGAGTTGTGAGGAAGGATGGGACTGTAATGTATTAGTGTTGTAATGAGGAGTGGTATAGTGTGGTGGTTCCGATTTGTTGAGAGAATGGAAGATGACCACTGGATGCAGAAGGTGAGAGGTATAAAGTGTAGATTTGTGAGAGGCAGACCAAAAAAGACCTGATACGAGGTTATAGAGTGTGGCCTCAGGAACAAGGGACTGAATGGAGAGGCTGCCAGAGATTGAGCAGTGTGGAGATGTTCCATTAAGTGACCAAGGCTGATGCATGCAACCGTGTTGGAGCCTGTATGAATGAAATGAAACAAAATGAATATACTTGAGTGTGAACTTAAATATTTATAGATACATGCACTTTTTTTGTGAGTACCTTGCTTCTTACCTTCACTTTAGATGAATTTGCATGTTCTTCAGCCATCATACATTCTGATATTCATGACTTCTTGAACTAACTACTTGTATTTCCAGCATTTTTATTGCCCAGTGTATGAACCTGTGAGACACTGTCAGATGCCTTCTGTGAGCTTGCAGAAACTAGATGAAATCCTCACTTTCCTTGGAACTTCTCTTTCTGATTCAATGCTTAGTATAATATTACTGGTATCAGTATTATGAATTCTGTTTTCTTCCCCATCAACATGTTTTCTCTTGTAAACAAACTTTCTGATTTTCTCCACAGTTTTAATGATCAGATTCAACAGCATTAGAAACATTCTTTGACCTTCCTGAAGTGTATCTTTTACCTTTATAAATACACAGTTGTATGAAAATTGTAAATTTTTACAACATTCATAACTGTAATTAGCAGTACACAATATACTGTTCTTTATTGTAAAGATTATTCAACTTCTCTGTTTCTGTGGGACACCAAAGACTAAATTGCTATACTTTCACAAATGTGGTACCAGGGTTGGGAGGAGTACCATAGAAGGCCAAGGAAGAAGTCAGATAAAACCCATCCTGTTTATGCTGAAAATAATGATACACGTTCCACAAAGGACCACCGGTACTCAACTGTAAAAGAGAAATGCAAGATTGCAGCCTATGCAGAACAACATGGTATTGAGGACACTAAACGGTGAGCAGCAACAGATTTTTCACTTTGTTTAAATGATATTTTCTATAAACTCTCATCTGGATCATTATGGAAAACATTTTATGTATGTAAAGTATTGTTTTGATCTTAATCCCATTAATAAAATTGTGGTATGGGGTACAGAAATAGGAAAAAGACTGCACAAGAGTGGGAAATGAGAGATACAGTCCAGGTATAAGTATTTTGATCTAGGATGAACAGTGAAGTTAAGTTAGAACTCTGTGGTACATTTGAATTGAAGACTAACTTATACAAAGCATGCCTGAGTTGAATTTATCCTTGACTGTTCACTGCATATCATGAATGCTTAATTGTGAACATAGGTGCATTTTGTGAAGTGTTCTTATGTAATGAGCAATTTTATAGTTTAAAAAAATTTGTATTGTGGTAGGTGGGGGTGCCCATCATCCACTCACACAGTGTAGTGTTGCATTATAGTCTCTACAGTCTACACTGAATGACAAGGCAAATAGTTTCCTGTATCCGAGGAAACCATTTACTGCGCTGGGTGGTAACCATATAACCAAATTATGGTGCCTGGTGGTTTAGTGGGTAATTAAGACACTCCAGTTGGATTGAACCTATGCAGGTTTATATCCAAAGGGAGCTTGGGGTTTATTGCTCACATAATGCCACTCAGGGATGAGTGAGGCTAGTCACTCTTATCTTAATTGTCAGGACCAACTTGCCTAGCCCCAGGTATTTATGCTCCACATGGGGCAACACAGGATTAGATGTTGAATGAATGAGTGAATGAATGAAAAAAATTGTTGTCGTAGGAGTACTAGTAGTAGATCAGCTCCCAGTGTGTCTGGTGAGCAGTTGCCCCTGCAGGGCTGGCAGTGTGGTGAACCAACGTTCCCTTGCAGTAGATGGACCTTGCAATGACAAGGTGTGAGGAAGTATGGAGGTTTAATTCCTGGGTGGATGCCACATTTGCATCTGAGTCCAGCTAACAGGGGCACCATGGTAGGCTCCACATGACCTCATTATTTGGGTACTGTATGTGGTTACCACTGAATGCAGTAAATGGTTTCCTGAGTGACAGGAAATCATTAGGCTTGTCACTCAGCCTAGAGTTACCTAAAGAAGAAGTATGCAGCACTACATCAAGTTTCGTTTTGTTTCATTTAGTTTTTGAAGGCTCCAGCATGCTTGCTCGATCTTTGGCAGCCTTCCTGTTCAGTCCCTTAACCCTTAAGTCACACTTAATGACCTTGCCCCTTGTCTTTCTCGGTCTACCCCTCCCAGCCCCTCCCCCAATATTAACACTTCTCACCCTCTGTACCCAATTATCATCCCCCATCCTCTCCACATGTCCAAACCACCTCAGCCTACCTCTCCTCATCACAACACCAATACAGTCCAGTCCCATCCTACCTCTCAACTCTTCCATCGTAAACCTAGCCCCCCCAGGCCTTGCACGCAGGGACGCACTGCACATCCACCTAATCATTGTCATTTCTGTATGTTTAAACCTGCGAATATCCTCTTCCTTCACTGCCCAGGTCTCACTACCATACAGCATCACACTCCTAACACATGCTGCGTACAAAGACCCCTTAGCATGTAAGGAGAGTCCTCTGAACGTCAGGAGAGGCAACAGCTCCCTGAACTTCTTCCAACCACTTCTCACCATAGCAACCGAGCTAACTCCAGCCCCACCTCTGGCACATAACATGTCTCCCAAATAACAAAACTCTTCCACACACTCAAGAGACTCACCAGCAAGTTCAACCCTCTAACGCCTAACAATGTCCGCCTGCTCTCCCCGACACGCCGCACACATGAAATCCGCATTATCTTGCAGTCTACCTCTAATACCACTACATCTCTTGTGCACCCATTTATCACAAACTCTACACAAGATGGAATTACTTCCCACACCCTTGTGGCAAACTGCACATGGCCACTCTCCCTCTCCTCTGATTGTACCGCCACCAACCCTAGATATCATCAATTTTGTTTTATCTGCATTTATCCTTAAGCCCTTGTGCCCCATACCATCTCTCCACTTCTTAAATCTTTCCTCCACCTCCTTTTCATTCTCTGCAATCAACACCAAATCATCAGCATACAACATCTCCCATGGGAGTCCATCTCTGAAGTTACGTGAGAGGTCTTCAAGCACCATGATAAACAACAAGGGACTCAAAACTGACCCCTGATGCACACCAACATTCACAGAAAACTCATCACTCAAAACTCCATTCACTCTTACCTGGGTGCGAGCACCCACATACATGGCCATAACCACCCTAATCAGCCACTTTTCCAACCCTAGCTTTCTCATTGCCCACTTCTCCACTTCTCTAGGGACTCTGTCAAAGGCCTTTTCCAAATCAACAAAAACAAAATACAATTCCCTTTTCTTTCCAATATATTTTTCCTGAAGCTGTTGAGCAATGAATATGGCATCAGTGGTCCCCCTGCCTGGCATAAACCCAAACTGCATCTCATTGATATTCACTTTTTCTCTAATCATACCTTCTAGAACTCTCTCCATTACTTTCATTATCAGATCTAAGAGCTTTATACCTCTGTAATTTCCCCTTTCCAGGGCATCATCCTTCCCTTTGTACACATTTACAATTACACTCTTCAGCCAATCATCTTGTAATTAACTACCTTATCCACATATCCTAACTGTTCCAACCATTTGTTTCAGGTATGTCAAGAAAATGTACAAAGTCAAAATTAGAACCAGCACCATCACAAAGTTCCTGAACTTTTACCAGGGGCACAAGGAAGTCGAAGAGAGGAGGAAAAAGTAAAAATTGATTACTTTAACCTAGTCCAAGGGTGCCTTTTTCATTACCATTATTATCATTGCCCCCCCCCCCAGAGGGTAGGGGGGTTTCAAGAATACTCCCCCAGTATCTCTGCTTGTCGTATGAGGCGACTAAAAGGGTTGGTGGTGGGTTAGTGCCCCACCCTGTAAAAGAACTAACTAAAAATATGAACAAGAAGCCTCGGACCAGGACTGACCAAAAGTTGACGACTAAGGACTGAACAAAGGACTTGCTACAGATAGCTACATGGAACGTAAAGGGTATAAATGATGAGGTGAAAGAGAGATTGTACAGGTGCTTGAGGGTGCAAAAGTGGATGTACATGGGTTAACTGAAACTAAATGGTACAGATAGCTGCGTGGAATGTAAAGGGTATAAATGATGAGGTGAAAGAAAGAGAGATTGTATAGGTACTTGAGGGTGCAAGAGTGGATGTATGTGGATTAACTGAATCTAAATGGAGAGGTCAAAGTGTGAGAGAATGGGAGTATCGGTGGCGTATATGCGTGGGAGTAGGTGAGATTGAGAGGGCAAAAGAAGAGTGTGTATTGTTGTAACAGATGGAAGGAGAATATAAGAGAGTATGGATCAGTTGGCTCCAGGATTTTGTGTAAGTGTGTGTGTGTGTGTGTGTGTGTGTGTGTGTGTGTGTGTCCGACTCTGGGCATACGCTTCACAGCCTGCTATCAAGGCCCAGTCGTCCTCCTACAATCTACATGTCACCACTTCGGCGCTTAACACCCACCGTCCATATTGAATACATGCTAGGGCTGTTTCATACAGGACTGGTGTATTGGTATTAGCGGGGTCATTTTTACGACATGTCGACGGGTCTTCTGGTAGATCAGTAAAGCCTGATTTAATGAAATTCAAATCCTTAAACTGTTCCCTGCACCAGCAAGGATTCGAACCTGGGTCGAACGGGACCGCAAGCCAACTCTCTACCGATCGAGCTACCGCCTCCCCTAAATTATGTGGGTAAGAGTAGAAGTTGGACTACATATGTGGGCGATTGTGTATGTGTATGTGCCAACGCAAGATCGTGCAAGCAGAGTGAGAGAAGAGTTTTGGACAAACGTGGAAGCATGCTTGGAAAACTTTTAAAGGAATGAGAGAGTGTTTTTGACTGGAGATATGAATGGAAAATTAGGGAATGTGGTGGATGGAGTAGTTGGTGAGTGGAGTGTGCCTGCAGAGATGGATGAGAATGGCAGTGCTTTAGTGGACATTTGTGCCAGGAAGGGGTTGGTGATAGCTAATACCCCCTTCAGGCACAAAATGATCCATAGGTATACGTGGTGAGTGATGAGAAGGGTGGATGGTGAACTGAATGAACAGAAGGCAATGATTGATTGTGTGTGTGTGGATGAAAGGATGAGAAGGTATGTAATGGATGCAAGAGTACATAGAGGTTGAGGGAGTGGACTTTCGGGTGGTGGTCAGAATCAAAGTCCAAACAAAATGGAAAGAGAGAAGAAGGGAAGGACAGAAGGAAGTAGTTCTTACAAGGAGGGTAGAAAAGTTACAAGAGGATGGAAAAAAGGCAGAATATAAAAGGGAAGTGGAGAAGCGATTGGGTAAATATAGATTGGAGAAGATGGGGGACGTGGAAGGTGCGTGCAAGATATTCACAGAAGAAATCTGTGCAGCATGTGAGGTGGTGTGTGGGGTGAAGAGAAGACAAAAGGGGTTCAGGGAACAGCATGGTGGACTGAAGAGGTGAGAGAGGCTGTGGCACAAAAGAAGAAAGCATATAATGAGTGGATGAGGAACAGGGGCGTCGAAGAAGTTGAGAGACGGAAAAGAGAGTTACATGTAGAGAGGAGGAGTGAGGTAAAAAGATTAGTAAGAGAGAGTAAGAAGAGAGTGGATGATGAATTTGAAAGGAATTTGAGTGCAAAGTGGAGGGACTGTAAGAAAATGTTCTGGAAAAAGGTGAAGAGCATTAGACAGGGTGCCAAAGAATTTAGTTGGGGAGTGAAAGACAAAAATGGTAGATTACTAGTGGAGAAGGGAGATAAAGTGAGCAGATGGAGAGAACACTCTAATGAATTGTTGAACATAGAGAATGCAGATGTAAGTGGCTGGGGAATGGCTGGAAGAAGGAGGAATGTGGGAAGAGAGGAAGAATAGTAGGATGGAAGTTGTGGAAGCAATGAAGAAAGTTAAAATGGGGAAAGCCCCGGGAATTGATGGAATGTGTGGTGAAATGCTGAAGCATGGGGGAGAGATAGTAATAGAATGGATGTGGAAGGTGTGCAGATTGGCCTGGGAGGAAGGTAGAGTCCTGGAGGATTGGAAGTCAGGTATAATTATTCCCCTGTACAAAGGAAAAGGGGAAAAAGAAGTGTGTGGTAATCATAGAGGCATTTGCCTTCATAGTGTAATAGGAAAAGTATATGGTAGGATACTTATTGACGGAGTTTAGGAAATAACAGAGGAATTAGTTGGAGAAGAACAAGGAGGTTGTAGGAAGGGAAGAGGTTGTGTAGACCAGATATTCATTCTTAGATCTTTAGTGGAAAAGTTTCTAGAGAAGGGATAGAGGTTGTATGCAGCCTTCATGGATTTGGAGAAAGCATATGACAGGGTGGATAGACAAAGATTGTGGAAAGTATTAAGAATTATGGAGTAGATGGGAAGTTGTTGAAGGCTGTGAAGAGTACAGTATGTATGAGAGTGCTAAGGCTGCAGTGCATGTGGATGGTGAACTGAGTGAATTTTCCCATTTGAAGGTTGGATTGAAACAAGGATGTGTCATGTCTCCATGGTTGCTCAGTCTGTATATGGATGGGGTTACAAAAGAGATACAAGGTGGGGCAGTGGATGTTGGAGTGGCCCTAGTGAGAGAGGGCAGTATCCCTGTACTGTTGTTTGCAGATGATACTGTGTTGTTAAGTGAAGACAAAGGGGAGCTTCAAGGCTTGGTAGATGAGTTTGGGAGAGTGTGTAAGAAATGGAATCTAAAGGTGAATGTAGGGAAGAGTAAAGTGATGGTCTTCGAGAGATGTGAAGTCAGTGAATGTACAGTGAGATTGGTTGGGGAGGGTATGGAGAATGTGAGTGCATTTAAGTACTTGAGTAGTGTAATGAGTAAGGATGGGAGTTTGGGGGGTGAAGTGCTTGAAAGGGTGAGCAGGGAAGAAAGGTTGCTGGTTCCTTGAAAGCAGTGATAAGAAACAGGGAAGTGAGCATGAAAGTGGAAAAGCTGCTACATGACAGTATTGTAATGCCAACTCTAATGTGTGGACCTTGTTGGAGGGACAGAAGTCAAGAATGAGAGTAGCGGAAATGAGTTATTTGAGAGGAGCATGTGGGTCACATGGAGGGACAGACTGACAAATGAGGAAGTGAAGGAGCGTTGTGGTTTGGATGTGGATGTGATAGGAAGCTTTAGGTGGTTTGGCCATGTGGAGAGGATGGAGAGTGAGATACTGATGATGAGAGTGTATGTGAGTGAGGTGGAGGGGGGGAGAGGGAGGGGGAGGCCAAGGATGAGATAGAGGGATGGAGTGGAGAGGTATATGAAGAGGGGGGTGTGACCCGTGAGCAGGGCAGTGAAATGGCATGGTATAGAGCGACATGGAGGCAGTTTGTTTGTGTCCACCCTTTACGGGATTAAGGCGTCTGGCAATAGATAATAGATAGATAGATAGATAGATTATCACAGTTGAACCCCATAATTGCTGAACTCATAATTAACAACTTCACTGATTAGTGATTTCATCCTAAAAAAGTGCTCAGAAAAATACAGAAAATAAACTGGAGGATTATGAATTGAATTGGTAAGGTCTGTCTGCTGAAAGTTAAACGTTCATATAGCTCTCACTCTTCTGTTCATTTTTTTGTGTATATGTGAAAGAGAGCATTGATGCAAACAGTATTGTATTCCATTAACCCCTTGATAACCCCTGGCATTGAACAACCCTTTACAGTACTGGTGTCAGTGACATCAAGTTAGTGCGAGCTATAAAAAACTGTGAAAAAAGCATATGCCAAAGTAGACAGAGAAGGATTTTGGAAGGTGTTGCGCATGTGTGGTGTCAGTGTTAAGCTGCTAGATGCTCTCAAGTGTTTTCATGATGGTAGGCTTGTGTAACGGTAAATGGGCATCTAAATGAGTGGTTCATGATCAGTGTGGGTGTACAACAAGGTTGTGTGATGTCCCCATGATTGTTCATTATATATATATGGATGGGGTGATGAAAGAAGTAAAAACACAAGTAATGGAGAGAGGGATGGCATTCGTAATGAATGGTGATGGATGGAATATCTCTAATTTGTTGTATACTTAATGATGCAGTGCAAATACCAGACAAAAACTTGGTAGACTAGTGCAGAGGTTTGTAGATGTCTGTGAGGGTTGTGCCTTGAGAGTAAATGTAGGAATGAGTAAAGTGATGATTATTGAGAGAGAAGGTGACTTCCAGTGTGATGTTACAGTGAATGGAGAGAACTGGATCT
Source organism: Birgus latro (assembly GCA_018397915.1). NCBI lineage: Eukaryota > Metazoa > Arthropoda > Malacostraca > Decapoda > Coenobitidae > Birgus > Birgus latro. Next base: position 17,309 of record JAGKTI010003825.1, read on the forward strand.
GGTGAGAGTTCAAATACCTGGTTATAGTGATAGAAAAGAAAGGGAAATGTCTAAAAGAAATGGAAAGTAGGGTGGTGTAAGGAAGAAAAGTAACTGGTGCTATGAAGGCCTTGATAAGAAACAGAGGCTTAAGTGTTGCAACAGCTCGAGGCTTACATGAAGGAGTGTTACTGCCAACTTTAACATGTGGATGTGAGGCTATGGTGTGGCATGTAAATGAAAAGTCGAGAGTATGAGCAGTGGAGATGGGACTGCTGAGGGAATGTATGTGGAATACAGAGAGTGGATAGGATATGGAATATTTTGATTCATGAAGATGTGGAGTGAGGAAGCCTGTGGACACCAGAATCGGAGAGATTGGTCATGTGGAGAAAATGAATGAGAATAGTGTGGTGAAAAAGGTATATCTGAGCGAATTTGAAAAAGGAAGGAGGCACGGTAGGCCAGGAAAAATGTGGTGGGATATGGTGGATGAGTGTTTGAGGAAGAGAGTTATGGAAGTTGGCGAGGCTAAGGGACTGACAAGAGATTGAGCTGGCTGGATGAATTTTATGCGGAGAAGTGCATGACCAGGGATTTGGCAACTCTTTTTAACATGACAGCATTCGAATTGGCTCTATTAGATAGGTACATGTAAAGCTACAGAATGTGGTGACATTTTTCTGGCCTATCAGGTGGAGCCAGGATTTCAAGGGCTTGAATGATGATCATGTGTATGGAAGCATGACCCATTGAATTGGGTAAACTTGGGCTGTCTGGACATTGCTACTCCTCACCCTGCTCTAGGGTGGGAAAGGAGGTCCGGATGATGATGATGATGATGATTATTGTTATTACTGTATTATATTATTATTATAGATTTGTCTTCTTAGTGTAATAGGAAAAGTATATGGTAAGATACTTATTGAGAGAGAGAGGGGAATAACAGAGGAATTAGTTGGAGAAGAACAGGGAGGTTTTAGGAAGAGAAGAGGTTGTGTAGATCAGTTATTCATTCTTAGATCTTTAGTGGAAAACTTTCTAGAGAAGGAAAAGAAGTTGTAGGTGGCCTTCATGGATTTGGAGAAAGCCTATGACAGGGTGGATAGAAAAGGATTTTGGAAAGTATTAAGAGTATATGGAGTAGATGGGAAGTTGTTGAATGCCGTGAAGAGTATGTATGAGGGTGCTAAGGCTGCAGTTAGTGTGGATAGTGAACTGAGTGGGGTTGAATTGAAACAGGGATGTGTCATGTCTCCATGGTTGTTCAGTCTATATATGGATGGGATTATAAAAGAGATACAATGTAGGGCAGTGGATGTTGGAGTGACCTCATTGAGAGAGGGCAGTGTTTGGAAACTCCCTGTAGTTTGCAGATGATACCGTAAAACCTCACTAGAACGGACAAATTGGGACCCAAGCCATTCCAAAAAAAAGCGACATATGGACTTCCCCCTGCTAAGATTTTTTCATGCATGAAAAGCGTTATGGCCACAGTCCTTCTTCACCCCACCAGTTCCTTCTAACTAGGGGCAAAATCCTATTTGTCTCTTAACCTTTCTCAAATGGCACTATAAATAATTACAGGTAATTGCCTAACACAGTATGATATTAGTAAGGTTTAGACTCGATAAAGGGAATATGTAATAAACAAAGGACGATATTTTCATACATGAAGTGTCATGGCCTTCATCCAGCTTCACCCCAGCATTTCCTTTTATCTCGTGGCAATATCCCTTTCGCTTCTTAGCTTTTCTAAAATACCACTAAAAATAATTTGTTGCATAACACAGTATAATTTTTTTAGCAAGGTTTAGACTTGATAAAAGCTATATGTAACACTGAAAAGAAGATATTTTCATTCATGAAAAGCATCATGGCCACCATCCTGCTTCACCCCCGCCAGTTCCTTCTAACTTGAGGCAATATCCCATTTGCCTCACAGCTTTTCTCAAATGCCACTATAACTAATTTACTGCATAGCACAGTAAAATTTAAGCAAGGCTTGGAGACAATAGAACTATCTATCCATCCATCCATCATCCAATCCTACATCGCCCCACAGAGGAGCGTAGGGGCCCGGGACTAGGCAAGTTGGTCCTGACATTTAAGATGAGAGTGACCAGTCTCACTCATCCCTGAGTGGCATTACGTGAGCAGTAAACCCCAAACACCCCTTGGATATAAACCTTCACCGGCTCAATCTGATTGGAGTGCCGTAATTACCCACTAAACCACCAGGCGCCAAAATTTGGTTATGTGGTTACCACCCAGTGTAGTAAATGGTTTCCTGGTGTACAGGAAACCATCTGGCTTGTCACTCAGTGTAGAGTCACCCACAGGCAGAAGGACGAGGAAAGAATGAAGGAAAGAAAGACAGAAGAAGATTGAAGGAATGAAGGATGGAGGAGAAGAAAGGGCAGACACCCGAGAGCAACACTACTTTGAGTGAGTGGATGGTGAGTGCCCCCACCTACCACATACAATAGAACTCATAATAAAAAAATAATAAAAAAATATTTTCTTGCATAACCATTCCAACTCACTTGACTCACCCTACTGTACCCCCCACCTTGCCGAGTGTTTGTTGTCATTCAGCTCCTGGTGAAGGATCCTTCACAGCAAATCCTTCAAAATCATTACCCATTATCTTCAGGGTCATCGTCAAGGAACAGTGAATTATCCTCCAGATTGTCTTCACTGGCAGGAGATGAATTATGGACGGGAATAGGTGTAGCTTGTACCTTGCATGCCATGTGATGTGTTTAATTTTAAGCATATTTCAAATACTGTACTGTACTGTACGCTTTATTCACATTATTTCTTACAATCTTACAAACTAAAGATGTGCACTTTGCATATTTCACTTTTCACTTCTCACCCTGAAGCAGTATATCAGGGACTTCCGGGGAAATGATATGGGGGGATATTGTGTGGGTTGACTGAGGCAGAGCATGGGGGGACAGTAGTGATGCTGCCATCCCGCCGCCAACCGATGCACGAACACACAAACCGCTGGCCGTGTGATTAATGTGTGATGTCTTGAATATATAATAATATTAATGCAAACCCCTTTTCTAATTTTTTAGTATTTAGAAAGTACTTTATTGGTATAACTTAATTTTAAACACTTTCCAAATACTGTACTGTACACTTTATGCACTAAATTATTTACGATCTTACAAACTAAAGATGTTCGCTTTGAATATTTCACTTATCACTCATCACCCTTGAGCAGTATATCAGGGGCTTCCAGGGAATTATGTGGGTCAGACTGAGGCCAGAGCATGGGGGAACAATAATGACGCCACCAGCCTACCACCAACCGATGCACAAACACACAAACCGTGCGGACAATATGGCGGCCCCGGGCTGAGGCTAGGCAGTCCGGACTGCTTCTAGCTTTTTCGGAGTTTTCCCGATAAATAAATACAGTAATCCCTCCATTATCCGACATAATAGAGCCAAAGGCATGTCCGGATATTGGTTTTGTCCGGATATTGGTCCTGAAGCTCCAGCACTGGTTTTTCATGACCCTAACCTAACCTAACCTAACCTAAATCAGAAAACTACCTTCCTACCTCCCTAGTGGACATGTATAGCACTTATTTAGGTCTCTTTTCACATAAATAATGCATACATAGCATGAATTTATTGAATTTTAACCAAAAAATGATGATTTAGGGGTGAGTGAGTCATAGGAGCTCAGAACTTGCCAGCATTGTATAAGTAAGTATCGGACATGGAAATCATCTTTTCTCACATTTTATGCACTAAATTGTTGGATACAAAGCATCAAATACAGTAAATGATGTTAATTGCTACCAGAAAAATGGTTAGGTTAGGTTAACTTAAAGTTTGGTTAGGTTAGGTTAGGTTATGACCGGACATCAAATTCACTGCTTCAACCTTTTTCATAGCTGGTGCACTTAATAACCATGCATGAAAGAATTAAATTAAAAGTAGGAAATTATGATTAACACAATGTGAGGTTAGGTTAGGTTAGGACCGGACATGAAATTCACTGCTTCAACCTTTTTTCTAGCTGTTTTACTTAAGAACCATGCATGGAAAAATTAAATTGCAAGCAGGACATCATGATTAACATTTTTGGTAATATTTTAACACATGTACAGCATGATGAAAACAGGTTAGGCATGAAAATCTTTATGGTAACCATAGGTTAGGTTAGGTTAGGTTAGGACTGGACATGAAATTCACATCTTCCACCTTTTTTCTAGCTGTTTTACTTAAGAACCATGCATGGAAAAATTAAATAGCAAGCAGGAAGTTATGATTAACATTTAGGGTAATTTCTTAACACATTGATTTTCCATGGAATGATTATTGCTTCCATGGCCGGGAGCCATCTGAGTGTGCCTTGCGCATTACGGAGGTTATTCTCTCAGGCATGGAAGCATACATTCCTTTCTCATATCCTCTGACTAATGCAAGAAAGCCTTGGTTTAATCACGCTTGTTCTAATGCTGTCCGCAACAAGGAGAGGGCCTATAAGAGGTACCGGAGCCAACCCACCCCTGAATCACACCTTTTATATATTTCTGCCCGGAATCGTGCTAAGTCTGTTCTTCGCTCTGCTAAAAACAATTTCATCCGTGCTAAATGTTCCCAACTCTCCAACTCGAA
>JAGKTI010003825.1:40122-50558 GCA_018397915.1 Birgus latro
ATTTTTTTTTTTTTTTTTTTTTTTTTTTTTTACTGCGTCAGTTTGAATTTCCCGCGTGCGCCGACCAGCTCCGTTCCTGTGCTCCCCCCTCCTGTTAGCCTAGTTCTCTCTCAACTCCTGTGAAGAGTGAAGAGTTGCCGGATCATTTGCGGTATTTTCGTTCTTGTTTAAATAATCATAATTCACAGTGCTAAGGATTAAATGTAGTTAAACACTGGATTACTGGACATGCTTCAAGAGCAATTATGACCACTGTAAAAACCTTAGAGGTGGTGGTAATATTCGTTAACAACCATCATGGACATGTAAGTACACTGTCAACTGTTTAATATTTTCCATAATCATTTCCAAATCCTCATTCTCTGATTACATTTTATTTACTTCATGCTTTGTGTCCCATATTTGAGTGCACAGGCTGTGAAAGAGGTGATTTTCTCAGTGATGATCTTGTCTTTTACATATGTTCACTATCTAGTCAACTGGTGAACATTTTTACCCTACAAACCTCTAAATCTTAATTTTTCTGGTTACATTTTATTTACTTCATGCTTTGTGTCCCATATTTGAGTGCATAGGCTGTGAAAAGGTGATTTTCTCAGTAATAATCATGTGTCTTCCTTACGCTCATTATGTAGTCAGTTGGCGAACACCCCTGCCGTACTCACCTCAAATTCATCATTTTGGGGTTAAAATTCGATTAATTCATGTTTTGTGCTCATTATTTATGTGAATGGGGTCTTAAATAAGTGCTATGCATGTCCAGTAGGGAGGTAGGTAGGTGGTTTTCTTATTTAGGTTAGGTTAGGTTAGGATCAAGAATGACCGGTGCTGTTGGTGAACAGTGAACACCTTTGCCATACCTAACTCTTTTTTTGGTAACAGTTTATTTATTTGGTGCTTTGTATCCCATATTTTAGTGCATAACATGTGAGAAATGATGATTTTCATAGTGATTGCCACATCCAATACCTACTTACACTAAGCTGCCAACTCATGAACACCTATGCCTTACTTACCTCAAATTCATCATTTTTGGGTTAAAATTCAATTATTTCATTCTTTGCGTTCATTATTCAATGCATACGATGTGAGAAAGGGTGATTTTCATAGTGATTTCCATGTCTGATACTTACTTACACTTGCTGGCAAGTTGTGAGCACCTATGCCTTACTCACCTCTATATCATCTTTTTTTGGTTAAAATTCAATTAATTCATGCTTTGTGTGCATTATTTATGTGAAAGGGGACTTAAATAAGTGCTATGCATGTCCGGTAGGGAGGTAGGTAGGTGGTTTTCTGATTTAGGTTAGGTTAGGGTCATGAATGACCGGTGTGGGAGCTTCAGGGCCACTATCCGGACCAGACCACTTTCCGGTCATGCCTTTGGGTCTATTACATCGGATAGTGGGAAGATTACTGTATTAATTGATTAATACTATAATAACTAATTTCATGGGGACCTATCAAGGTCTAATTCACTGATTAGCGTAGGGTTTGGATATTATAATTTGCACAGTTGTTGACCTTTTACACGGGTTTTATTCGCCTGTGTATGGAGTACAACTCTCATGTGTGGGGAGGCTCTCTACATGCAGCTCTTCTCAATAGGGTGGAGTCAAAGGCTTTTCGTCTCATTAACTCCCCTCCTCTTACTGATTCCCTTCAACCTCTGTCTCTTCGCCGCACTGTTGCATCTTTATCTCTCTTCTATCGCTACTTCAATGGTCACTGTTCCTCTGAACTGTCTGCTTGCATCCCTCCACCTTTACGATGGGCACGTAGTACCCGTCTAGCAACAAACTCTCATCCTTTTTCTGTCCAACTCTCTAATGCAAGAGTTAACCGTTATTCCCAGTCCTTCATTTATGCAACCGGTCAACTCTGGAACTGTCTTCCTTTGTCTTTATTCCCTACTTCCTATAATCTCCAACCTTTCAAATGCAGTGTGTCCAGGCATCTCGAAATGAATGGATCTTGAATTTGGCTCTCTTTTGTATTGTTTTTGCTTTTTCTTAGATGGAACAGTATGTGGGCCCATGGCCTTTGGTTCCTTCCTTGCATTAAAAAAAAAAAAAACGTAGTCAATAATTAACTTGCTTCTGCCTCCCTGTAGTCGACTTTGAATTATAATCTGGTGTCTCCCATAGCTGTCTTCAGTAATTTTTGGATGCGGTAGGTTGAGACTGATTGATTAGCTGAGAATGTTGACGTAATATGAAAAGTATTTGTATAATTTTAGAGCATGTCGGTCCTGCTTTTGAGGTTATCAGACATTTATTTAAATGCCAATGTCTTGGCAGATTCTTGACCAATTACCTCCCCCAATCCCGGCAGTTGTTTTTTTTTTTTGCTAAAACTTTCGCTTTTTATAAGAAACATAAAAAATTCATGGAGAGATCGCTCACCTGACCTTTAAAATGCTGCTACAGGTAAGAATACCCTCACATGGCTGTGTTTTCTATGGACCCTGGCTCCAGAGAAAGCATGATCTATGGGAGGGTAACTATTCCAAAGAACTTATAATATTTATTTATTTAATTGGTACGAATTTATATGTAGTACAAGAGTATTGGTTTTCACACAGTAATATAGGCGATATAGGCGTTGTTTCACTTATCAAACACATCAACATAACACACCTTTTTTTGTGACTGCCTGATCATCATTCTGACTGTTTCTTCCTTGAACACTATGTAAACTTTGTCCTTCACATTCATATTTTTTTCTTTTAATACCAACTATTTGATGCCATATTTTACATTTATTATAAAAAGAATAAACCACCATCACCTTTATAAAAACTCATATAACTCAGAAACTAATATACTTGCTATGTTAACTGATATGTAAATAATTGACAGGGAATCGTTCTGACATCGAAAATGGCAAATTGTCTTGTTATTGTTGTGACAGCCTCACCAGAAGCGAGCGCGGTGCTGTGCAGCCCTGAGCGTCACATTCCCCGATTACACCCTGCCCTTCTGTCTATACACTGACGTGTCCTTAGTAGCAATCGGTGCTGTCATTGCCAAAGTCCAAGAAGGACGAGAGCACATCATCGCCTGCGCCAGCTATACCCTCAACCAGGCAGAAAAGAACTATGCCGCCACCAAATGGGAATGCCTGGGGATCATCTGGGCTTTGGACCACTTCCGTGCCTACCTGTCTGGCGGCCATGTCACCATAATTACAGACCACCAGTCTCTTCATTGGCTGTGCCAGTCGTAGACCCACAATGCCCAACTGATCAGATGAAGAGAAGCATTCGAAGAGTTCAACTTCGACATTTCACACCAGCCAGGAAAACTACACACAAATGCCGACGCCCTATCCAGACTCCCCATCAATGCCATCAGTGCTGCCCCTAGCCTCCTACAGCAATGGCAAAACAAAGACTGGTCTGAGTGGATCCCACATCAAATATTCTCTAAGCTCCACCGGCATGGTGACTGCCTGTTTACACACTCAGGGCACATAGCACTCGACCCAGACATCTCCCTGGACACCATGACCCATATACACTCAAACAATGGAATACATCTCGGAACTAAGAAACTACTGCAAGTTTTCAACAACATGTATTGGACACCAAACCCATCTCACTTAGCCAAACAAGTCGTCCGGGCCTGTCAGGCTTGCGCACTCGGTATGGATGCCACTAGGACACCCGGCCCATCTGGCAACATCACCGTCAGTAAGCTGTGGCAACTCCTATCTGTCGACATAGTTGGACCCCTTCCGCACAAATCAGGCTATAAATACATTATCACGTTCATAGACACATATTCAAAATTCCTGATCGCCTGCCCAGCCAAAGAACACCATGCCGTGGCCGTGCCCGTGGCTGACGCCCGCATCCGCCACATGTTCCCTTACTTTGTCATTCCCCAGGCCCTCCACTCAAACAATGCCCTAGAATTCACCAGCAACATATGGAGGGAACTCGCTGAAATCTACGGATACAAACTCTCTCACTCCTCCCCATGCTGGCCACAGAGGAATGGCATATGTGAGAGGAGCCACTGCACCCTACTCAATCAAGTGTGAACCAGGATACAAGAAACACAGAATGACAACTTTCCAGCCCACGTAAAAATCGTGCAGTGGGGAATGAATTCCTGCCCCCGCGAAGACGGCATTACCCCTCGTGAACGAGTATTCTGAGAAACATCACTCCTCCTGCCACTCCACCACCACCTACAACCAACCGCCACCTCACCCACATCCGACCCCCTTCACCACCTACAGCACCGACTACACCACCTACAAAACAACCAGGACCTTCCGACACCACCCCTCACAGTCCTTAAAAGCTGGGCAACTCCCTCATGGTGGTCAAATTGCCGGTCCCTACCAAACTTTCATCCCGATTCATGGGACCTTTCACCATCGTAGACATCCCCAACCCCTACTAAGTAACCATTCAATACCACAACACCACCCGCACCTACCGCAATTGCCATGTGCATCCCTTCCAACCACCTCCAACCCTCCACCACGCCACACTCATCCTCAGCACACAGCACCACTGCCCCCCCCTCCAACCACTCCACTGACTCATTTACATGCTGTTTCACAACTTCACACTCCAATCACTTCTCCCACCATACCCCTCTCTGACTCCTGACCCTCTCCCCAGACCCCCAACTTGCCTTCAGCGACCTCGCCTCCTACCTGAGCTCTCACGGCTGTGCCACCCTTCCCATCCCCTACACCACGTGGCCAACACTTCACACCACTCTCACCTGCCCTAACCCCTGCCACTCCCAGAACCGGACACCCCACACCCACACGCCCCCCACCCACACACTGCCACACCCCCATCCCACACTGACCTCCACTCTTGTTCCCCTTCCTCAACCACTACCACCACACCACAACCTAACACCATGCCACTCAGAGCCACAACCCCCCACCCAGATCCACAACCCCCCACCCCCACCCACCCATTGCACCATTTGGCCCAAGCTCCTCACCACTCACGCCCATACTAACCACCACCACAACCAGATTGGGCCAAATCTCCTGCCCACCTGCAAGATACACCACAACACCCTCGCCACCACTGACACCACCCACCCGACCCTCCCTCAGTTCAGCTACACCCAACACCTCCCCCTTCACCCTAAAAATACACCACACAGATTGGAAAATTCCAGAAGTCCGGCCCACCAAGACAATTAAGGCGCCCCCCATGACCTCATAAAACCCAGCCGACCTCACTCGTCTTCAGTATCCAACCTACAGCCACCGGTCAGTCACCTTACTCCCTGCCACCTGAGATGAAGATCAGACACGTGCTGTGGACCTCCGCCCAGGGAAACAAACATCGACCAAAGGGGACATCTCAACTACTGCACCTCCTGCAGAAGACAACCCATACCTCCACCCTGGAGATTGTGTACCAACTGCACCACGAGCCAAACTGCCCTACACACCATTGGACCAAACTACTGCACCACCTCTTGCCCTCCCACCAGATGTCCACATCGAACAGCTATCGCCTTCAGCCACGGGGACGTGACTTTTTCACCCACGACAGTGGTGAAATGCCCACCATGAGGAGAGACCACAGAGAGGCGTGCACACCACAGGAGGAGACCACAGGGAGGCGCGTCAGGGCCCGGACCAGACAGCCCTATATCCCCCACAACCATGCGCCCCTCTTTCTTGCAAGCAGACCCGACAGGAGGTACGCAGTGCTGGTGCGCTACTCTCCAGCCAGACCAGCCCTCGCTGGGATCGGGGTGGGACCAGTGGTCGCACAGTCCCCAGTAAGCCCTCGGAAATATTCGCTGGGCTTACCAACGAAGGAACGTCCGCCGGACTTCCTTCAACCACAGACCCCGCAGGGAGCACACCTGTTGCAACGTCCACCGGACTTGCTAAAGGGGGAATGTCTGTCAGACTTCCCTTGTCTGTAGCCCACCACCAGCAGCAGGACCGCGACAACATCCACTGGACTTCCTGCCGAAGGAACATCCGCCGAACTTCCCTCACCTGCCATCTCAGGGACAAGGGAAACCACGGTAATGTCTGCCAGACTTGCCAGAAGGGAACGTCCTCCAGACTTCCCTCTTCCCCTACCCCTGGAACTCCCACCGAGGTCCTGTGGGAGAGTGTCTAGTGGCTCCATCGTGAGCCTGGGACTGCGCTCACTACAGTCGGAGCCTCGACGTCACCAGCAGCATCGGACTTGCCGGGTATGAGAGACCACAGGCAGACCCTGATGGACTCCCCACGCCAGTGAGACCACAGCCCCCAGCTGTTGACAGATGCCCCAAGGACTCCAGGGCAGGACCTGCCTGGACCCCCCAGTGAGACACCCGCCTCCTCCAAGGGCAGGCGCAGAGCATCACACCTGCTGACCCTGTTCGGCCCCAGTCCCAAGGGCCGCCACACACACCAGGGCCCCACCAGAGGGGAGCCTCCCACATCGCCACCCCGCAGCCCACCCCGGACGACCCACCACGAACCCGGAGACCTGTGCCCCTCCCAGGAGTGCACATCTGATGGGCCACCCCCTACACCTGGCCACCACCTGAGGTGCTTGGTCTCCTGTAGTCTACCACCCTATCCTTATGTGCTAATATTGTGTTTGTATTGTACTATATGTACTGTGTCCTGTACTGTATTTGTGTGGTAATATACGTGTGAGACTGGTTAGCCTGTGTTTGAGCCCTGTTCCTTTGGTTGCATGCTCTAGACCCAGTCTGGGAAAAGAACCAAGTCAGTTGCCCATGCTCTGAGTTGAACTCAGAGTATGCAGCATAACATATATTTTTACGATGGAACACATCCTATTCGTTTCTCCTTTCTCTGAAATCTCCATTCTAGATTTCAGTGTTCACCACCACCTTTGGCACTCCTCTCCTTTCACTGATCCACCTGGTGAAGAAGTCTACGTCTTTTCTATCCTTAATGACCTAGAGCAGCTTGTACAGCACCCTACCTGTATCCCTGACTGCCTTGGAGAGTTCCAACGTACTTGACCTCTTCCTTACACCTAATCCTTCTGCTTACACTGTTAATCTTTCCTCTCCGTTGGACTCCTCCAATCACAACCTTATTACCTTAACTTATCCTATTGCTTCAGTATTGCCTGTGGACCCTCCAAGGATAAAGTCAGTTGTGGCACTTCGGAGCTGCTGACTGGGAGGCCCTCAGGCATTACTTCTTTGATTTTCCCTGGAATGATTATTTTCCATGACCGGGAGCCATCTGAGTGTGCCCTGCGCATTACGGAGGTTATTCTCTCAGGCATGGAAGCATACACTCCTTTCTCATATCCTTTGACAAATGCAAAAAAGCCATGGTTTAATCACACTTGTTCTAATGCTGTCCAAAAAATGAAATAAAATGCCCACCCCAACGGAAGAAACAGGGAGGGACATCACGACCCCCACTCTAGGAGGAGACCAAGGAGAGGCAGATTTTGCAACACCCACCCGAGGAGGAGACCAGAGGGAGGCAAGAAAGGATCATAGAGGCTCAGGCAAAGAGGGGCTCACATCCCTGCCCACCTTACGTCCCTCTCACCCTCAACCCACGACCCACCAAGGTAGCAGTCTCAGCCACCTACTCCCAAGCCGTGACAGCCCTCGCCATGTTCGGCGTGGGACTACCTTCTTAGTCCCAGGCAGCACTGCGACACAGGCCACCATCCGTGTTGGGTACGAGGCAGAGCAGGCCACTGTCCGCTCCTCAGCTGCACCTTCCTGTAGGACTGCAACACAGGCCACTATCCGTGTCAAGCAAGAGTCAGAGCAGGCCACCGTCTGTTCCTCACCTGCAGTCACCTCTAGGGACAGCACTGTGACACAGTCCACTGTCTGTGTCGAGTACGAGGCAGAGCAGGCCACCGTCAGCTCTTCAGCTGCACCTTCCTGTAGGACTGCAACACAGGCCACCGTCTGTGTCAGGCAAGAGGGAGAGCTGGCAACTGTCTGCTCCTCACCTACAGGTAAACACAGGAGCACCACAACAACACAGGCCACCGTCCATGTCGGGTACAAGGCAGAGCAGGCCACTGTCCGCTCCTCAGCTGTTACTTGTGGTGCACTGCAGTACAGGCCACTGTCCGTACCAGGCAGGGAGGATCAGCCACCGTCCGTCCTCTGGCCACCCCCTCTTTAGGGTGCAGGACTGCGACACGGGCCACCGTCCGTGTCAGGCAGGGTGAACAGGCCACCGTCCGTTCACCTCCTGTAGTCCCTTGAGCTTGAGGAACCGCCGTGTCGGCCACCGTCCGCTCCCTATCCTCTACTCCTAGGATGTGCCCTAAGGAGGACGTCCCTGGCTCAGCCCACCACTATTCCTGCAGCCAAGTGGGACTTGCTTTCTCTCTGCATAGAGGTGAACCCCTGGAGGAGCTGCAGCTGGAGGAGACTTGGAGTTGTCCTGTAGCCAGCCCGGGGATCCACACCCTAGAGCCAGCGTCCCGACGACGACCCCAGCTGCCCGACTCCCGACAGAAGCGCCGCCGCAGACCGCCCCTGACAGCAACTCCACCTAAGGCAGACTGCAACCCCCAGACGTCAAGGGGTGTCCCCAGGACCCCAGGGCCCAACCTACCTAGCCCTACTGGCTGGAACTCCGACACCCAGAGTAGGCCAGACAAGAGGGCCTGTTTGCCCTATTCGGCCCAAATCCGGAGGGCCAAACCCCACAATGAGTCCCTGACAGTAAGGGGCCGCCCTCCACGCTGCCCCACAGCCCAGCCGAGATGACCCAGCCCCTGGTGAGAGTCCCATGCCTTCTACAGGACGACGACTGCCCCAGGACTCCCCCTACACCTGGCCACCACCTGTAAGCAGCCCAGTCACCTAGTCCCAAGTCCTCTAGTCTGATCTGTGTTTTGTGCCTATATAGTGTATTGTGAAATTGTAACTAAGGAAATATACGTTTAAGGTTGGTTCAGCCTAGTTTTAATGCCCTGTTCCTTTAGGTGTATGCACTAGAGCTGGTCTTGAAAAGAACCCTAGCATAATAGCTCGTGACCAAGGTGCAAGGAGTTGAACCTTGAACACGCCAAAAAAAAAAAAAGAACTGGAGCCAACCCACCTCTGAATCACGTTTCTGTCTGGAATCGTGCTAAGTCTGTTCTTCATTGCTAAAAATTTCATCCATACTAAATGCTTACAGCTGTACAACTCGAATTCTTCCTGCTCCTTCTGGCACCTTGCCAAAAACCTTTCCAACAACTTACCACATCATCCTTTCCTCTTCTACCCTGATATCTCTTTAGCTACAGGTTTTTCTTTTACTGATAAAGCAGATCTCTTCACTCAGACTTTCACTTTCAATTCCACGTTAGACAATTCCAGTGCTGTTCCTCCATCACTTCCCCCCTCAGACTTCCTCTTGGCTGGCATTAAAATTTCAACTGATGTATTTTCTGCCACTACTAGCCTCAGTACTAACAAGGCATATGGGCCTGATGGGGTCCCTCCTGTTGTTCTCAAGAACTGTACTTCTGTGCTTACACCCTGCCTAAGTAAACTCTTTCACCTTTGTCTATCAACTTGTTCCTTTCCTTCTTGCTGGAAGTTTGCTCTCATTTAGCGAGACCCAAAGAAGAGTGACCATTCCCAGCCCTGTATTGCCCAGTTGCTTTAACATCCTGTGTCTCAAAAGTTTTCGAGTCAGTTCTTAACAGAAAATTTTTAACGCATCTATCCTATCACAACTTGCTTTCTAATTGTCAGTATGAGTCCCTTCAAGGTCACTCCACTGGTGATCTCACCTACCTTTCAGACTCTTGGTCATCCACCTTTCAGGACTTTGGTGAAAGCTTTGCCACTGCACTTAGACATCTGAAAGGCTTTTGATTGAGTCTGCCATAAGTCTTTAACTTCCAAACTTCCCTCTTACAGTTTCTGAAATACCCACCCCAATGGGAGACCACAGGGAGGCGTGTGACGATGACAAAATACCCACCCCAAGGAGAGACCACAGAGATGTGCGTAAAAGGCCCGGACAAGACGGGCTTACGTTCCCCACCATCATGTACCGCTCTCCCCCTCAACGGAGTCCGCGGGAGATATGCTGTCCTGCTGCACTACTCTCGGGCCAGACCAGCACTCACCAGGATCGGGGTGGGACTTGTTCCTTAACAGTCCCTGGTAGAACCACAACAATGGCCACTGTCCTTGTCAGGGAGAAGACGACCACCGTACTCTTCTCATCTACCACCCCCTGCAAGACCGTGGCAGCGTCCACCGTACCCACCAGAAAGGAAACAGCCACCGTCCTTTCCTCACCTGCAGCCTCCGGTGGGAGCAGAGCTGCGACGATGGCTACCATCCTCACTGGGGAGAGAACGGCCACCGTTCTTCTCTCACCTGCTGTCCCAGGTCAAGGCAGGACCATGGCAGTGTCCACCGTACCTGCATGGGAGGAAACAGCCACCGTCCTTTCCTCACCTGCAGCCTCCG
>JAGKTI010003826.1:6315-17475 GCA_018397915.1 Birgus latro
AAAAAAAAAAAAAAAAAAAAAGCCGCTGTTGTTAATACCAGAAAATTATGTCCTACATATTTCCACTCACCACACTTTTCCACATAACTACCCTCTGACGTTTAGCAACACACGACGTGGTTGTGTACCTTCTTTCAACATCCTCAATGGCCTCTTTCTCGTTTTCAAGCATTATCAGCTTCCCAGAGGTTAGGTGTGTTGAACAGACGCCTTAGTTTTCTTTGCTCAGTAACTTTGTACAGGAGCCGTATTTGCCCTTGTGTTGAGTAAAATTAATCTGTGTGTGTGTGTGTGTGTGTGTGTGTGTGTGTGTGTGTGTGTGAGTGAGTGTTTGTGAGTGTGTGTGTTTTAGTGGGTGATGCTCATCACATATGGTCCTGATGGAGTCCCTCCTGTTGTCCTCAAAAACTGTGCTTCTGTGCTTACACCCTGCCTAGGTAAACTCTTTCGCCTTTGTCTCTCATCTTGTACATTTCCTTCTTGCTGGAAGTTTGCTCTCATTCAGCCAGTTCCAAAGAAGGGTGACCATTCCCAACCCTCTAACTATCATCCAATTGCTTTAACATCCTACGTATCAAAAGTTTTCGAGTCATTTCTTAACAGAAAAATTTTAAAGCACCTTTCCTGTCACTACCTTCTTTCTGATCGTCAGTATGGGTTCCGTCAGGGACGCTCCACTGGCGATCTTCTCACCTACCTTTCAGACTCTTGGTCATCCTCCTTTCGGGACTTTGGCAAAAGCTTTGTCATTGCACTTGACATCTCAAAGGCTTTCGATCGAGTCTGGCATAAATCTTTAATTTCCAAACTGCCCTCCTACGGTTTCTATCCTTCTATCTGTGCCTTCATCTCTAGCTTCCTTTCTGGTCGTTCTATAGCCGCTGTTGTAGACGGCCATCGTTCCTCTCCTAGACCTATCAACAGTGGTGTTCCTCAGGGTTCTGTCCTATCACCTACTCTCTTCCTTTTATTCATCAATGACCTTCTAAGCTGTACATCTAACCCTATCCACTCATATGCTGATGACTCCACCCTTCACCTTTCCATTCGGTTCCCACAACGTCCATCTCAGCGGTTACTTCAACAAAAAAGGGATGAGGCTATGGCACACCTAATGTCTGATTTGGCTCGTATCTCTGATTGGGGTAAAAATAATCTTGTTATTTTCAATGCATCAAAAACTCAGTTCTTACACATATCAACCCGACAAAATCTTCCTCAGGATTACCCACTAATGTTTAATAATGAACAGTTATGTCCTGCATCATCCTTGAACATGCTTGGGGTTTCATTCTCTCAGTATCTGTCTTGGAAAGAACATATTACATCTCTTGTGAAATCTGCTTCCAAGAGATTAGGTGTGCTAAGCCGATTCCGTACTTTCTTTACCCCTGCACAGTTGTTGACCTTGTACACGGGTTTTATTCGCCCGTGTATGGAGTACAACTCTCATGTGTGGGGAGGCTCCCCACATGCAGCTCTTCTCAATGGGGTGGAGTCAAAGGCTTTTCGTCTCATTAACTCTCCTCCTCTTACTGATTCCCTTCAACCATTGTCTCTTCGCCGCACTGTTGCATCTTTATCTCTCTTCTATCGCTACTTCAATGGTCACTGTTCCTCTGAACTGTCTACTTGCATCCCTCCACCTCTACGACGGGCACGTACTACCCGTCTAGCAACAAACTCTCATCCCTTTTCTGTCCAACTCTCTAATGCAAGAGTTAACCGTTACTCCCAGTCTTTTATTTATGCAACTGGTCAACTTTGGAACTGTCTTCCTCTGTTTGTATTTCCTACTTCCTATGATCTCCAGTCTTTCAAACGCAGTGTGTCCAGGCATCTCGAATTGAACGGATCTTGAATTTGGCTCTCTTTTGTACTGTTTTTGCTTTTTCTTGGAAGGAACAGTATGCAGGCCCGTGGCCTTTGGTTCCTTCTTCCATGCATAAAAAAAAAAAAAATGAAGCACTTTTAAACAGAGTTAGGTGAGTAGGGTCAGAGGCTTAATAGCTCATCAACAACCTTTCACTGCCTTTCTTCAAGTCTCATTCTCGCCACTGCTACTGTTGCGTCACACTTTCATTACCAGCGCATTAAGAGTCCCCAGTAACTCTTCTTGCCTGGGTACAACATGGAACCATAAGCAGGTATATTGTTTGTGGGCTGACTTGGCCTATAATTGCCCTCAATTCATCGTGAAGCCTGAGTTATCATAGATTACCACTAGAATATGATTCTAGTCACGAAGAAGTGCTATGGGAAGTATGAAGAGCACACTGTCTCCTTCCGCCACTGAACTACGTGAAATAAGCTGCAATAGGATAAAAATTTGGGCCAAGTTGGAGTAAAAATAGTATAGTGCTGGTTGGGTAGATTTTGGAACCACTAGTAGGCTATAGAATGGAACCACATTCATAAGCTATTGATACGTCCCTAGTCCCCACACTGCCACAGGCTCCAACAGCAGTAGTTCAGTACAGGAAGGACGTTGCTTAGTGACTAGTTCTTCCTATGGTCAGCCTTTAGGTGTACAGCACACAAGATCAGCTGAGGCGAAAATAAACACTGGCTTCTTAAAGTTCACTGCCTTTATTTTCCAAATAATTCCACTTTATGTTTTCTAACTTCACTTCACTTTCCCCATCAGCACTGGAGCTATATAAACTTTACTAACTGCGGTTGCACCTAATACTTGACAACATTCACAGTTATTACACTCAGTGCTTGACAACACTTCACTGTTATTACACTTAATCTTTGACAACACTTGACTGTTTTCACAAGTACCGAAAATATACAAACTTCTACAACACTTCTCTGTTTGCCAACACTTCACTGCTTTCACAAGTACGGAAAATATACAAACCCAACTAAACTTCACTCAAACTGACCGAGGCCCAACTAAACCTAAACCTTAACACTGCTAGTGTCTCATCCCCTTCCTTATATAAGCTTGCATTATTCAGGAAACTTATAGCACGAACTCGACGGTGCGACAGTTAACAGTTGCCAACTAAGAGACAACCAAAATATACCAGTCTCCTTACATTACATAACACTCTAAATCAATTACCAAACATAAATTAAATTACATAGTTTAACAAACAATCATGTAAATAAAACATTACAGAGAAGAAGAGCATAAAATTAATGCAGAACTTACGAAACAACGACGCTCCAAACAGCAGACAAACTGGCAAGTCTGACTCGTACCGGAGCTAGCTACCGTAACATCACGAAGTGTCGAGAAGAATCTCGGCTGCCTAACTGGCAAATCCCCCTTCGTAACACTATAGTATGAACCAGTAATCTACAGTATGAAAGTACAAACTACGGTATGGAACAAGAGATATTAAGGCAGGGTACAGTGTAGATCTAACCGCCGTACAACCACAAGCTACAATACTGAACTACAGGGAGAATAGATACTGACTGGAATTACATCTGGTCAGGTACCTATTCCAGCGGGCCTCTGTTGCTGGCTTAACGGGTATTGGGACCCCGGCCTGGCTTTCATGCAGCCCTCATGCAATTATGGCTTGATTAATTAACTGCCGCTCTCCTCTCGTTGAAGCCTCCTGCATGCCATCCCACACCCTCGCCCCTCACCCCTTCACCTCTCACTCTCCATCCCTCCATATTGCATGATTTGTGCACAGTCTGTTCCAAAACTATCAGTGCAAAATCTGACACCATGGACGATGACTTCTGAAATATGCCCAATGTTTTCTTCTTCACATTGTTAAAATTACTTTCGTAAGAATGTCATGTGTCACTTGCTTGAGACATCCTCCAGGCAGTATGGTTATAATTTCCATGTTCAAATGACAATAGAATAATTTCTTTGGGACTTAACAAACTATATTGATCATTCCTCAAATCATCGTACACTTGTTGCGCGTTTTTTTTTTTTTTTTTAAATACTGCGGGTGGTCTGGTGTAGTGGCTTGAACGCCCAAGTCGGAGAGATAAAAGTGGCATGATAGTTTTCGATCGTGTAGTGTTACCAAAAGATCTGGGATGGTCGTCTGCCCTAAAAGCCCTTCAGTACGATGACGCCTCTTCTCATTCAGTTTTGGCTCTTGTTCTGATAAATATTATAGGATTCGCAAAAAGAATGTGCTCATATGATAGAATCCTGTAGAGAGCATGAAAAAAAATGGGTAGAAAAGAGGATATAAGTGAATGAGTTTGAAGGCAGAAAGGGGTGTGGTAGGTCAAGGAGACAGATGGATACGTGTAATAAATGTATGATTGTGAAAGCGGGGGATGGGAGCTATGGAACTGACAGTGGATCGAAATGAGTGGATGAAGCATGTATGAAGATGCTCATGACATGTGTTGCACCGTTATTTTTAAACTTAGTAGTCGATGGCCTGGCTCTATCCCACAGGTGTTTCCGAAGCGCAGAGAAGAGAAACAGAGACAGAGGCAGAGCCGGATGATTGTTACTTATGAAATGCTGCTAAGGTTTCCGAGGCTGGGGTGATGTGCAAATTGCTGTTGGTGTTTGTTTCACTTTGGTGCATTATTTGATAGTTCTTAAACTTTTGTACTGACTTTTTATTTGTTTTTAGATCTTTCCTAACGTCGTCTGTTAACTGACTAGAAATTTGAGATAACATGATGATGAGGCGAATGTTCATATATGCAATGAATTTTAATTTTGTGGCTACTTTTTATTCATTTTTAGATCTTTCCAAACTTCATCTGTTAGTTGGGCTAGAAATTCGAGTTATCATGATGATGAAGGAATGTTTATATATATGCAGTAAACTACACTCCAGAGAAATATATTGACAGTGGCTGATTGGTTTAATATACATAATTGAGAGCAAGAAACTCAGGTGTGTGCGTTCTCTGGCTCCAGATTTACTGAGCGAGAATCATTTCCGTCTTCAGGTTCGAATATTTCCAGCACTTTACTATGAGATGGTAATTCGTCGCCCTCACTGTGACGCATCCTTCATCAGTCTCTCCACTTAGCAATTTCGAGATGAGAAGTTGTGAGAGGCAATATGAGAGTCAGGACGATTTCATATGCAAGCCGAAATTAAAAACAAACTGATGGAATATTGAAGAGAACTGAGAAACGTCCAGACCATGAAACACCGTGAATCCTCCTCTTCTAGTCATGTACACGCTGGGACAAATTTTCGTCAAATGTATCACCTCTTCTGCCTCTCATTTTGCTGTGTTTGCTGATATTCTGATAATGAGAGAGGTTTGGTATGTTTCTGTGCCTGACGATAATTCGCTTTGATATTATAGCCTACGACAGGGAGGAGAGTGACAGACGTGCTCAACGTGTGAAATAGGCGGAGTGGAGTAGTAGGTGAAATTTTGTCCTGTTCTCTCACTATATCTCTACAGTATTTCTTTATCTGTCTGTCTCAGTCTCACACCGTCTCCAGTGTTCTCCATCTTGGCCCTTCAGCCCTAGGATTTTTTTTTAAATTTCGATTTTTCTAGACGATTCTATTCAAACGCGGGGAAGCGCTTTGATTTGGAGGGGTTTTCATGAATCACTTAACTCCTAAAGGTCCTTAACTTGAAAATAATTGTAAACTGTAAAATATACAAGCGCTTTCGTCGGCCGCTGATTAGCACCCCGCCAGAAAGTCTTCAAAGGATGAGAGTGGTGAGCAAAAGAATGGGTGGGTTGGGCTGAAAATATGATGGACGGTGAGGCTGTGGTGGGAAAGTATGCCTTCTGAAAATGGGTGTTGTAAGATCAGTGGTTTGAGTCAGTTTATTTCAAAATATCCTCCAGGAACGAAAGTGTCAGAGTATAGAAATATGAGCGTGAGACACAAAAATGGGTGTGATGAGCTAGACCCTGTGCTGGAGGTGGGGAGGGAGCATGAGAGTAAATCCTGTGAAAATAGGTGCTATAGAAGTAGTGATCTGAATACCTTTTTTTTTTTTTTTTTTTTTTTTTAGTTTTCTCCATCAACAAGGATAAGGCACGATGCTTTCTGTTACATGGAGCTTTGTGACGCAAGTAAAAATACGTCGTCGCTCTGAGTTTATAAATGATAGACAGGAAACAAGTGAGAAGTTCATGTAACAGAACTGGATTTTTAGAGCAAGAGTCAGGGGAAGCTTTGATACTCTCCCTTCATTGAGAGAGAGGGAGGGGGGGGGGGGGGGCAAAAAATGGTTCATGGTCATTTCCCTCTCACGGGTAAGATTTATTGTCGGAGATAGAAGAGGAAACATGGGAAAATTCTAGTCTTCTTGTCCTTCCTGGAAATTTGAGTCACAACAAAAAATTTATCGTAATTTGTTTGTGAATCCGGAACCAGAGTCGTTGTGGAGTTTTAATGGCAGTTGGATGTTCCTCATTGTTTATTCATCGAGGTGTAATTTTAGGCTTGGCATCCCCTTCTTGGTCTTGCTAACGAGAGAGAGAGAGAGAGAGAGAGAGGGGGGGGGGTAAAAAAAAAGAGGCACTTACACACACTTCCCAGTACCTACAGTTTGTTTTAAACATAGGTCAAGTACAGTACGTGGGAACATATAGACTACGGTAAGAAAATGGTACGATACTTATCAGAAATAGACGTTTATTGCATAGTACAGTGAATACAGTATATTGTTGTGTGTGCGTGTGTGTGTGTAGGGGGTGGGGGAATTAGAAGTGAAATGGCAGAAAGGGAGGGTTCTCGTCCAGTAATTTTATACTGTGTAAGAAGCGTATATTTTGTTTCTGTGGTTGACTGACAAAGCTGAAGAGAATCCAAACAATTTGTTTAGCTTTACCTTACCTTCTGTTATATTTACACGTAAATATTAATCTGTAATTAAAATCAGTGAGTTTTTTTTATGTGAATCATGATTTAATTCAATTATTTAAGTCAATTAAAATCAGACAACCCTGTCTGGGTAAGATGTGGTCCACGGCCAGCAATAAATCCATGCAGCCATCTGTTTTTCTATCCATCTATCTCTGTCTGTCCAGCGAGAGGGACACACAGACGGGTAACTGGTGGTGTCCATAATCAGCAGTCGTTAGAGCTATCAGGCCGCACTCCACATCCATCCATTTGCCCATGTATCCCTCCACTGTGAGTCTATCCATCTGTCTTTATCTCTGTTACACCAGCGAGAGGGTCATGCAGACGGTTGGTTGGTGGTGTACAGTATCAGTGACCGTGAGAGCTACAAGGCTGCCTCTACCTCGCTTGGTAAGGTGTGGTCCATAGGTCACGTCACGCAGCGGGCCGTAATACTCGTCGCAAACAAAACGGACCTCGAGAGAACTAGGGTCGTCAGCACGGCAGGTAAGGAAGGTCTTGCTGATTCAGACGGGTGCGGGCTGACGTTTTGCATCACTGAAACCCAATACATGTGATCCCCTTGGACGCGGCGGTTGCAAGCGAAAACTTCCATGGGTTACACTGATACAGAACGCCCGCTCTCAGCCACTTGCGTCAGCAAGCATATGGTGTAATAATATTGTGTGGAATGCTCATTCTGTGTTTGATTTCTTGTATAATATTGTGCTCAATGTCTCTTCTGTGTTCATTATTTTTTTAAAAAGTTCGTGTGTTTTCTCTATTGTGTGTATAATATAATGTGTAATGTCTATTCCGTGTATAATTTTTCGTATAATATCGCGTAATGTCTTCTGTGTACAAATACTCGTAAGTGTATGATATCGTGTGTAAGATCTGTTTTGTGTACAACTTGTATGATATCGTGCATAATTTCTATTCAGTGTATAACTTCATATATAATATCAGGAATAATGTGTGCTCTAATGTGCAATAACTCTATCCCCCACCACCAGAGGGCCGGACGCTAGCCAGGACGTACGAGTGTAAGTTCATCGAGGTGAGCGCCGGCTTTGACCACAATGTTGACGAATTGCTGGTGGGCATCCTGACGCAGGTGAGTTGCGGGAAGTTATTTGCCTTATTCTTGGTGGGTCCACACCTGTACACGGTAACATTTAGCGGGTTATTACCTGTATACGGTAACATTTGGTGGGTCCACACCTGCATACGGTAATATTCGGTGGGTCCACATCTGCATACGGTAACATTTGGTGGCTCCACACCTACACACGGTAACATTTAGTGGGTTCACACCTGCATACAGTAACATTTGGTGAAGCCACACTTGTATAATTGACCCACATAGTGAATTCGCACCTGCATACGAGTACGCAAACGTTTAGTGAGTTCATGCCTGTATGCGATAGCATTTGATGAACCTATACCTGCATAAAAACATCCTCACAGATATCATTGCATCAGGCTTGAATGAGACACCCTTAGCATGTATTCAGTGCAAATGGTGAATACTCATATCAGTGCCGACGTGGTGAAATGTGAAGGTGTGTGGGAGGACTAAGGGGCCATAGGGAACGATCTGGCAAGTATACAGTGTACACTTTATTGGGGGCAAATCAAATATAAATAAATTAGTAAAGGTGTTGTGGTTGCCCGAATTTCGATGGGCCGTAGCTGTTGAGGTAGGAATAAGTCTGGTTAGTGCCTAGTCGCATCAACCCTCTGACCAAAAGAGGTTATGGTGCATCGTTAGATTAGGCTGAAAGCGCTAAAGTTACCCCAGAAATGCCTGTGGAGCGATATGAACAAATATAATAACTAATTAAGAATGTGGTGATGTAGCTGATGCGGGATAAGTAAAAATGAACGCGCAGAGGTGGTTTGGCCATGTGGAGCAATTCGAGAAGGAAAGGGAGACCGAGAACGAAATGGAGAAATAAGATGTGGAAGTATCTAAGGGAGGATGGAAAGAGGGGGCGTTATTGAGTAGGGATAGAACCATTAGAACGAAATGGAGAGTTGCGGTGCGAGAGGATGTAAGGGGTGTTG
The DNA here is from genome assembly GCA_018397915.1 of Birgus latro. NCBI lineage: Eukaryota > Metazoa > Arthropoda > Malacostraca > Decapoda > Coenobitidae > Birgus > Birgus latro. The sequence continues at coordinate 15,165 of JAGKTI010003826.1, forward strand.
TTCCATGGAAGTAAATAGATAGATAGGCAGATAAATAGATAGATTGATTGATGGCAATGATAACGTTTCAGAGCTGAGAGTAAGTAGCTGTCCAGTTCTTTGCTCAGTCCAGACATAAAAAAAAAAAAATGAGAGGGAACGCATTTGTCTCGCTTTATGGCCACACACGGAGCCGTGAGCGCCCGTCTGCATTAATGAGAAGAAAATTGCTGAGATAACTTGTTGTGATTCTAGTGTCCTATAGTCCGTTTGTTTTCATCTGGCGGAACTGGTCCACTCTCACAACTTGAATACTAAGCCGTGGTTGCATGAAATTCGATGAGCCTTAATTATAAGGTATGAGTCTTCTTAGGTACTAGTACTAGTCCAATCACTCCTCCAATCTGACTACCCTTGGCTGTCCGATCATAACCTTATTACCTTAACATGTCCTATCGCTCCGGTACGGCCTGTGGACCCTCCAAAGAAACGTCGTCTGTGGCACTTTGGAGCTGCGGATTGGGAGCCCCTCAGGCAGTACTTCTTTGATTTTCCTTGGAATGATTATTGCTTCCATGGCCGGGTGCCATCTGAGTGTGCCTTGCGCATTACGGAGGTTATTCTTTCGGGCATGGAAGCATACATTCCTTTCTCATATCCTCTGACTAATGCAAGAAAGCCTTGGTTTAATCACGCTTGTTCTAATGCTGTCCGCAACAAGGAGAGGGCCTATAAAAGGTACCAGAGCCAACCCACCCCTGAATCACATCTTTTATATATTTCTGCCCGGAATCGTGCTAAGTCTGTTCTTCGCTCTGCTAAAAATAATTTCATCCGTGCTAAATGTTCTCAAGTCTCCAACTCGAATTCTTCTCGCTCCTTCTGGCACCTTGCAAAAAACCTTTCTAACAACTTTACCTCATCATCCTTCCCTCCTCTTTTCTACTCTGATGGCTCTGTAGCTATTTCTTCTACTGATAAAGCAGATCTCTTCGCACAGACTTTTTCCTCCAATTCTACCTTAGACGATTCCGGTGCTGTTCCTCCACCACTTCCCCCCTCTGACTTCCTCTGACATTAAGATTTCTTCAGCTAATGTATTTTCTGCCATCACTGACCTCAATACTAAAAAGGCATATGGGCCTGACGGAGTCCCTCCTGTTGTACTCAAAAACTGTGCTTCTGTGCTTACTCCCTGCCTAGGTAAACTCTTTCGCCTTTGTCTATCAACTTGTACCTTTCCTTCTTGCTGGAAGTTTGCTCTCATTCAGCCAGTCCCAAAGAAGGGTGACCATTCCCAACCCTCTAACTATCGTCCAATTGCTCTAACATCCTGTGTCTCAAAAGTTTTCGCGTCAGTTCTTAACAGAAAAATCTTAAAGCATCTTTCCTGTCACAACCTTCTTTCTGATCGTCAGTATGGATTCTGTCAGGGACGCTTCACTGGCGATCTTCTCACCTACCTTTCAGAATCCTGGTCATCCTCCTTTTGGGAGGCTTTCGATCGAGTCTGGCATAAATCTTTAATTTCCAAACTGCCCTCCTACGGTTTCTATCCTTCTATCTATGCGTTCATCTCTAGCTTCCTTTCTGGTCGTTCTATAGCCGCTGTTGTAGACGGCCATCATTCTTCTCCTAGACCTGTCAACAGTGGTGTTCCTCAGGGCTCTGTCCTATCACCAACTCTCTTCCTTTTATTCATCAGTGACCTTCTAAGCTGTACATCTAACCCTATCCACTCATATGCTGATGATTCCACCCTTCACCTTTCCATTCGGTTTCCGCAACGTCCATCTCAGCAGTTATTTCAACAAAAAAGGGATGAGGCTATGGCACACCTAATTTCTGACTTGGCTCGTATCTCTGATTGGGGTAAAAATAATCTTGTTATTTTTAATGCATTAAAAACAAAGTTCTTACACTTATCAACCCGACAAAATCTTCCTCAGGATTACCCACTAATGTTTAATAATGTCCAGCTCAGTCCTGCATCATCCTTGAACATGCTTGGGGTTTCATTCTCTCGGGATTTGTCTTGGAAAGAACATATTACATCTCTTGTGAAATCTGCTTCCAAGAGATTAGGTGTGCTAAGCCGATTTCGAACTTTCTTTACCCCTGCACAGTTGTTGACCTTGTACACGGGTTTTATTCGCCCGTGCATGGAGTACAACTCTCATGTGTCGGGAGGCTCCCCACATGCAGCTCTTTCCTATAGGGTGGAGTCAAAGGGTTTTCGTCTCATTAACTCTCCTCCTCTTACTGATTCCCTTCAACCTTTGTCTCTTCGCCGCACTGTTGCATCTTTATCTCTCTTCTATCGCTACTTCAA
>JAGKTI010003826.1:18536-54434 GCA_018397915.1 Birgus latro
CACACACACACACACACACACACACACACACCGCTTGCTGGCTCAGTGGTAACGTTTTTGCTTGCCATATGGTAGACGGGAGTTTGCGCCTCGCTCAGGTTGCGAAAAGTTTCACTGACGTAGTTGATGGTTACTCTCCCCCTTGAGCAAGGGGATGGGTGTGTGTTTGTGTGAAGGTCACAGCCTTAACCTTAGATCGGACTATATGAGCTCTCAGCTCCTTCCGGGAGGGTAAAAGCTGACGATCACGACCATCAAGTGATCCTGACTGACCCTGTGAATTACACACACACACACACACACACACACACACACACACACTTACTTTAGGGAAATGTACACACTTCAGATATGTGCTTTTATTAGATATCTCAGTTGTGTGAAGAATGTGACTCCGGGAATGTGTATGAAGATGTGTAGCATAAATTAGGAAACTCAGCCCGATCTTTCTCCGCTGTCAACACGAAGTCAGGATACAACTGACACCCTGAAGAAAAACTTCCTATTAGATAAGCCTGAAGCAGTAGGCCAACACTCGCGGCTGTTAAGGAGACAGCACTGACAGGGTTCCAAACGTGCGACTGGCGGGTCTTGTATATCAGTTAAAGAAACGCCAGGCAGTTAAGTTGAGTGATTCATATAAGGCTAAACCGAAAACTAAAATAAAATAAAAAAAACTTTCCCAACAGATACGCTTGAAACAGCAAGCCAACACCCGGGGAAACTGGGCAGACAGTGCTGACGTGGGGTCCAGCTCGGCCATTGGCGGGGGAAGCTTGGGCGGGAGTTTCGACACATCCCCCACCTCGGCCACCAGCACCCCGACCACGAAACTCAAGCACAAAAACAGCTTCAGAGTCAAAGGCATCCTCAGTAAGCTCTTGCACAAAGACCGAAAGACTAAATCCTGCGAGAATCTCCATGTATTGTGAGTGTGGTAATGTCGAGCTGGAACTGTACTGCGCTGACGGAACTAAATGTATTTTTTTCGAGTTGGAGAGTGAGTTATATGAGTAAGAGACAATAATGGCGTCGTGATTACACTATACAGTATATTTTTTCGATGTAGGGAGTGAGTTGTAGGAGCAAGAGACAGTAGTGACGTAAATATATACCGTTTTTTTTTTTTTTTAAGGAGGGGAGTGAGCTATTTGAGGAAGAGTAAAGTTGTCTGTGTACCTGGAAGTGAAGTGCTGTTTATTTAACGTCTTCAGCCCGATGACGTACTTTTAGAATTATTCCAACAACCACTTGAAGATTACATTGTTAAAATGTTCAAATAGTGAAGGGGCGAATGGAAACTATATCCAACCACTGGCGTAGTTACGGGGGAGTTTGGGGGCTCATCCCCCCCCCCACAACTATTCAGGACCTTGCCCTCCATTGGCCTCCCTCGTTTGACATTTCGGACGACTTAATGTGTGTAATGTGTGCAGTAGTGCCCCCACCCCCACCCCCCAGAACATAGTTTGACCCCACCCAAGCCCCCTCATTATCGAAGACCAGGCTACACCACTGTACCCGGACTCACCAGCTCGAAAATTCTCTCGTAAGCTGAGTAAAATTAGTGAAAGATACCACGAATAACAATGGAAGTGCATCATCGGAGTGAGGTAGTTAATTATCTGCTGATATCGTAGTGTGACCTCACCTGTTTGGGACAATCAGAGTAACAGAGAAGTTTCAGACAATCATAGACAGTCAGGAGCCATTCACAAATCTCTGCCAAGATCAAATCAAGTGGGAAATTGCAATAAAATTGGGAACATTATGAATACGTTCGGCGGTGTTAAAGTTTTGTGTCCTTACAGTTGGTCAATCTTACACCACAAACATAATTAGGTGTGGTAAAAAGGACCGCATCACACTGAGACTGAATCGGATATAAAGTCGTATTCTAAGTGGCTTTGGAGATTTCGTAACACCTCTCCCTTAATGATTTATTTCACACTTTGCACCTCATTATCCTCTTGTATTTCATTGATGCAAATTGTATCTGTATAAATGTTATATAAGTTTCATACAAAAGAATAGTAGGGTGTAATATGCAAAATAAATCCCTGAGAAAGAGGTATTGCTAAGCCACTTATTCCACTTAGAATGCGGATTACATTCTGATGCAAGTTTTTTCCGATCGTGTGGGCCGCGGTTAAAGTTGGGAGAACACCCCATTGCACAAGGCCACGTCATACATATTCCTTTTCTTGTTATCACCTACATTATGCCTGGTATTAAAAAACGGAATGGCCAGAACGTGTGGCTCAATGAAACAGGATGTTCTTCTTCCAGCTTTTACCCCGACCTGTACTATCGGACAGGTTGCGTTTGAATATGGGAGCCCTACCTTACTGTGCCATTATGCAGAAACCATTTACCCTATTAGAGCCAGAGAATATCCAAACTAATTAGTAATTTTGGCCAGCTGTACGGTTAGTGGCAAAAGTCTGTTCTTACTATTGACCTAACAATTGCGATCGTAGGAGATGAATGACCACCCATCTAATGCCTTTCTTTCCTCGAGGGCAGTGAACAGACGTTTGACACTGACTGTACATGAGAATTTCCAGCTACTTCACCAGTTCCCGTTTACACTGTTGTAACATCGAGGCATCATTACACAGCATTATAAATCTGCGATCTCTGGTACTGTAGCCGTATTACTTAATTTTAGTCTAACTGACGATATTGTTAGATTCTTAATTAGCACCCTTCAAAGATATAAGAATATATAAACGCAAGAGCAAGGTTATCTGGAATTTTGCTGGTCTTCTGGATGTTTGAAGTAACACTGTAACAATAAGAAACTCATTTGAAGCCAGTTCTCAAATTTCACAGGTCGGCTTGAAACACGCTGTATCTTCTTCGTTTGTTGTTCTTTGAAGTACTTTCACCAATGTAAACGCTTCATCATTGCATTAACAGTATCTCCCCCCCAGACTAACAGGGATAAAAGCATACTTTCCAGCTTTTTTGGGGGAGGTGACACCTATTGAAGCATTGTACTGTACTAATTAATTTTCTTTCTTTTTTCTTTATTTTTTTTTTTAAGAGTCCAACCCTGTGAGTAACAGTTCACTACTTGACAATCACTGCAGCTGAGATGTAAGAGTTTTCTTTCATTTTTAAAAGTTATACGGTAATTACAAAACTTACAGCTTGACCATTAACAAAATGGAACATATGTACAGTATGATTCAAGTTCAGCCGTATATGATAATGCTAGTCTGATTATATTGCAAGTATTTGCCTCTGACATTGTTGTGTCTGTTTTTCTATATACAAAGACAGCTGTTCCGTGGGTAGCTCTTGATTCTTACATGTATCACGAAGTCTGGTACTGGAAAGGGATGCCTTCCCGTGGTGGCACCAGTATAGCTGGGCGACCTTGCTGCCTGATCCCTCAGTTCCCTCCATGTTCCCCGAAAGGAGCAGGTGGACTGCAGAAGTAGGGCAGCCTCAGCCTGCAGTCCATTGGGTTAACGTCCAGATGAAGCTGGGGCCACAGCAACAACCAAAGGCATAACCAGGGGGTTTCCTCGGACCTGGAGGATGAAGCGCAGGTGACGAGAGGGGTGAAAAAAGAAAGGGTATATGGCATCATGAAACTGTAGGAACCTTCTCGAAAAATTTATTAATATTTGGAATGATCTTTCAAAATGTATACATTAGTTATATATTATTTTCACTGAGGAGGAGGGATTAGTGTCCAGGCAGCAGAAAATCCCTGCTTGACTGGAAGACGAGGACCCAACAAATATGAACATGGGCCACAATATGCAACAGTTGCTTTTAAGTTCAGGTCCCTGTTTCAGTTTTGAGTACAAACAGCCTGAGGTTAAGAAACCCTGCCCAAAAGTCTCAGAGTTGTTGTTGTTGCCTCAGGCTCCTCTGAACGTGAATCTAGTGGACTGCAGACTGAAACCCCACCTGCAGTTCACCATTTTCCTTTCGGAGGATAGGGAGGAAAGTGAGAGACATTTCCATAATTGAGTAGTGGAGCTTCCCCGTTATATCGGTGCCTTTGCATGAAGGTGTCCTTCTTCAGCACCTCTCATGGCTGGATCGGCAACTAAACTCGGAGCCTTTGTGTTGCGGGGGCCTATTATGCTTCCGATTACAGTACTCACTGGATATGGCCTCCATTTCTAGCTGACCAGGTTTGGTGGGTTTGTAGGACTGTTTGATGGTGCCTGTACCCGTGGTGTGTGTCGAGGTCATTGTTCCCTCGGTGTGTGTCCTTGTCGGTGTCAAAATATGAAAACCCATAGGCTGGTATTCTATGTGGCTTTGGAGAATGCGCAGCACCTTATCCGTTGTTATTTATTCTGCACGTCACACAACAGGATATTGATGCAAACCATGTCGGTTTTAAAGCTATATAGATAACATGGAAGAGAATGTTATGGCGTAATACGCAAAATAACTAACAGAGGAAGAGGTGCTACGGAGCTTTCTCTGCCACTCAGAACACGGCCCTAATCTGTTAACCTTGGCATCAGTCGTTAGTAGCGTTCGTGGACACTTCTCCATTGCTGTCAGTTTCTGCAGTTCCAAAGTAAAACTCGAAAATATAGTTTCATGTATCACTTTTTAGAGCATTATTCGTGGTAGTGGTGGATATTATGCCTGTGTGCAGTGGGTGAAGTGTCTTTCCAGGGTTTGATAATTATCTCGGAAAAGTCAAAGCATCCTGAACAGGCATTCAGTAAAGTAATATAACTCACTGAGGTTTGCTGTAGGTAGCTTTGGAGACTGCAAAACCTCTTCCTCGGCGATTTACATTGCCTGTTACCTCTTGATATTCTCTTGTAAGTTGGTGATGCAGAACGTGAAAATGTTGGAACTATATAAATAAAATGCGAGAGAATATCGAGGTGTAATATGAAAAATCTGTCGCTAAGGAACAGGTGCTACTGCAAAGTCACCTATGGCAACACTAGCACCGCTCGTGTTTCGCCACCAGTAAGTTCAGATGAAACTGGGAAGATAGTTGTTTCACCGACTGCACATTCCAAACCCCAGGGGAGTGGAGCAGAGAGAGCCACACTTTCCCTTGTATTCTCGTCAGCTTAGCAGGCTTTCTAGCACCTCTCCTTATCAATTTATTTTGCCTACAACACTTTAATATTTTTATGTTATTTATATAATTCTTATATCATCACATACTACATGAACATCGTGCAAGAACATGTTAACCCCTCCACTTCGGGTGCTGTATTTGTGGCTGCCTGGTAGAGACCAAGGGTGATGCTTCGGGTGACGTATAAGTACTGTGTCAGTTTGGTGCCACAAATTAAAACCCATGTTTGACGAGTTTGGGTACCTGAGGCTCTATTTTAGTTGTCATTACTTCCCTCTCATCACTCAGTTACCCACAAATAATGGAGGCGGATAACTTACCGGTATGTGTTTCTGCTAAAACTGCTACACTGCTGTATTGCGTCATCAGTATATTTGTGTGTATATCATAATTATATAAATTTCTGATAATTTTGTAAGCATTTTATCATTTTCAAGGTGTTTATAGAATGAAATTACTGCCTATTGCCGACTTTGACAACTTAGATCAAAATTGCAAGTTCTGCCGTAATCTCCAGGTAAACGATTGCAAAAAGTAATGTGTATGTTCATGGTCAGTGTGGTTATTTCATAGTGCTTAAGATGGTTCCATATGGCTTAAGGTGATTTTTGAAGGGGTTAATTCTACCCCAATTCTTCCCAGTCAGGCATCGTGAAAACTAAACTATACCCTGAAGTGGAAGGGTTAATGCAGCAGATACAGAAGTAAACAGGCATGGAATAGGTGCTACGGAGCCTCCTTAATCAGGGAGAATACGGGCCTTTAACTCCTGAATGTGTAACGTTTGCATATCTTTTGTATGTGTGCTCGGGATGTGTGTTGTCTCGGAGGGTACAACTTTCTACTTAACATATCAGGGTCCTGATTCACTAATAAACGTACGACCAGTTCCCTGTCGCAACCCGTATTTATATTTGTGAAAAACAAGAGATTTTGGCAGTTCCTCGTCTCATGAGAAGGCTCCTGCAAAACAAATTCCATCTACACGTTGAAATTAATCGTACGTATATCAGTGAATCTGGTTCCAACTTGCCTGGCGGGGGTCTCGTCAGGGGAGTTCGCCGCCTCGTTCCAGTCAAGGACCTTGATTCGCAGACTTATATTTCCTGTCGTTTCTAGGATTGCGTTTTGCAATGAAGGCAAGGAGAGAAACATGCAGAATCTTCCTGCCATGAATTCCTCGCCTTGTCTAAGATTCAGTTTTGTATAGAGCGGCGGCCTTGCACAGGCGTGACCCCCATGAAGTGACTGGAGGTGTTTCAGTCACGTAATGCCACGAAAAGAATCAGGCTAGCCATCTACCATCAATGTACTGGACTGCGGTAGTCTAGCCTCGGACCTCTACACCTTGAAGGAGGTATCGGCAGTTCCGATAATTTTTTTGTCTTGCCTTCTACAAAAACGGATCATAGTTACAACAGGAACAGTATCTAAGTCAAAGTGAGTCTCGGCCCAGCAGACGTTCATTGCAAAATTCACAGTTTATCTTTGCACTAGTCCAGATTTCATAGTTGTATTGATACAGATGAGATATTTATTATACGCTAAAAATGATAAAATAGATAGGTATATTATAAGGTCCATTGGAATATATATATATTTTTTTTCTCAAAGGCTGGTTGACACGAACAGTTTCCGACCACGGTGCTGAAGCTTGTTTCAGACCCGTGTGTACGGCAGGTTAAGGAAGAAGTCTCTGATTAATGCCTGTCGACTGCACGAGGGCCATTAAGGCAGACATTCACTTTTGCCATGGCCCAGTCGTTCCTTATAGAATACAGCCCGCATTAATCGGTTTCCATCCAGGCCCCTATTCATACTGCTGAGTGGGTAGGGACAAAGGGACACAAACAAGTCTGATCGGCACATGAATTATACTCGAGTTCTAACTGTGAGCTGAATGTGCAAACCAATGCATAACTATAAGCTGAATCAAACAGCAGAAGACCAGGACAAAATAGTTAAATGGTGACATTCATTCTTTCTATTCTTGCTACTTCCTGACTATTTTATTCAACTTGGGAAAGACTTCTCGTACTGACGGAGTTTGCAAAGGCTATTTTTTTACATCTCCGGTTTGAAGTCTTCCTGAGCTGTATAAAATCAACTGGCAACAAGAATTAAAAAAAAAAATGAAAAGACATGCAGTGAAGTGAATACCCCGAGTGAGCAGGGACGGTGAATCACTTTGCCTCACTGCTCGAACAGTTTTCAAACTGTTTTAATTGCCATGATTCATTTCAATTTCTCTTTGATGATATTACGTTTTGAATTTTATTTTTTAATCACGGTTCAGTCTGCATGCCAACATAAACAATTTTCGAACCATTACTGTAATTTAATTCTGTTTGCCTGTCTATACAAGCAACTTTCAAATAATCACCATAGTTCAGTTGTTTGCCTGAGTCTGCGAGCGATTTTCGGAGAACCACCGTAATGCAGTTCAGTTGGTGTCTACCGAACGATTTTCGAACAATCATCGTAGTTCAATTTGCCTGCCTACACAGCCGATTCATCTTCTGTCACCACGGTTCAGTTTACGTGCTTACATGACAGGTTGTTAAATGATCGCCGTAGCTCAGTAAAGTTTTCATGGTCAGTTTTCAGTGTATCATCCATGACCTTTTTTTTTTTTTTTTTTTTTTACAGTTTGCCTGTCTACAAGAGTGTATATTCTGCATCACCATAGTTCGGTTTGCTTGCCTACACAATTATTCGAACCATTTCTGCCGTGCTTCAAAACATTCCTCACAGTACTTTGAAATATCTCGGTCACTCTATCATTGCTTCAAATAATCTCCGTCACTGTGCTTGAGCCCATCTCCATCATTATGCTTCAGACTAACTCCATCACCGCGACTCAGACCTTGCTTTGAATAATTTCCATCACCTTGGTATGAACAAACTTCGTCACAGTGCTTTACACTTTGAAATATCTCCACGGCCATACTTCAGAACAGTTCTTCCACTATACTTGTTCCATTGCCATACTTGGAAACATCTGCACCACCATATCTCAAAACAGTTCCTCCACCATGCTTCAGACAATCCCTGTCCTCATGCTTCGAATCATTAGCTTGACCGTGTTTCAGATCATCTCGGTCACCCTGGTATGAAACATATTCATTGCCGTCCTTTTGAATCTGAGCGTGTGAACCAGCCCTGGGTGGCGTTCCCTGCGTTCCCCCAACAGATTTATATACAGTATTTCAAGAGGTCTTTTGAAGGATACTTTTGCCCTTTATCTACAACTTAATAAAATGATAGTAGAGTTGTGGATTGTTTGTCTGCCCTAAATATTTTGAGAGAGAGAGAGGGGGAGAGAGACAAGAAATTGTCCTCTCTCATTGTGACCACAAATCCATTTCTTTATTTGTTCATTTATTTATTTATTTCAACAGACGTTAACGGAGGAAGAAAAGAGATATTATACTTGAACATTTTGAACCACTCCTAAATACAGATTATTTTGGACAATGCTCTTTTTCAAATTACTCCTCTTGTCAACACCAGCTCCATCGGCTGGCAGAGAAAATAGCTGATGAGGAACATGGTGAGTACGCCTCCTTGGCCCTGAGGAACTCATACGTAATATACTCAGATCCACCTCACCCATGATACAACCCTCCCTAGAAGCGAGAAAGAGCACAGCAGATAATATCATGAAGCAGTACTCAGCTCATCCATCAAGTTGGATCCAAATCAGGACAAAACTGTTCTTATTTATTTTCACGCACAGACCGAGCAGGAAGACTGTACGGTCGCATCACGTACAAATGTCTGATTTATTGTCGCTGACAAGGAGCCAACACGTGGTGGCACTGTGTACTCCGGGTTGTGAAACATCTGTGGCGACCAACCAGGGGCAAACCTCCTCTCATATTACCCTGTACCTTACCGTGGGGAAAGACCCTGGTCCGACCTTTCCGAGGCGCTGTCTACCACAAGAAGGCGCCGATTCCCAACACGGTGTATGTACTTCAGTATACTGTACCTATATAACAGTCCTGTGGTCAACAGGTCTGCCCGACCAGACAGACAAGGGTTAAGCAACAACAACACACAGACGCCCGGCTCGAACGTCTTTTGACCTTTGCCTTTGACTGACTTATTTCGAAATTGAAGCCCTTCGTTCTTGTCTGTCCCTTAACCCTTTCACCAAGCTTTGTTCAGGTAAGACAATAACTGTTGACTTTGCCCTGTAAATCTTTGCATTTGACCTTTCCCTGTGACCTTGATCTTTGAGTGTACTCAAAAAACGAACCCTTTTATTTTATACTTGCCCTTTTTTCCCCTCTTCTCCTATTCTCTCTCCCCTCTCCTCTTCCTTCGTGTCTTTTTCTTCCTCCCCTTCTCTCTTTCTCCATGCCCTATTCTCTCTCCTCTCATCTCTTCCTTCGTGCCCTTTTCTCTCTCCTTTCTTTTTTTTTTCCTTCATGCCCTTTTCTCTCTCCTTTCTTTTTTCCTTCATGCCCTTTTCTCTCTCCTTTCTTTTTTTCCTTCATGCCCTTTTCTCTCCCCCCCCTTCTTCTCCTTCGTGTCCTTTTCTCCCTCTCCTCTTTTCTTTCTTCCTGCCTTTTTCTCCCTCCCCTCTTCTCTTCCTCCGTGCCCTTTTCTCTCTCCTCTCTTCTTATCCTTCGTGCCCTTTCATCTCTCCGGGTTCACGTTCAGATGGCCCAGGGGATGCAGCTACTACTTTATTACATATGTCACACTAATACCTCATTATTATATTTATGCAAATAGGTCGATATGAATACATACAAATAACAGAGGAGAATAATAATCTGTAATATGAGAAGAAAATCGCTGAGGAAGAGATGCTAGAAAGTCTCCTAACCTGACAAGAATATGGCCTCTAATTCCCTCAACGATGGAGGTGCAAAGAATCTTTAGGTACTATACGATCTGTCTGTCATTCGAAGCTGAGTTCTTATTTATCTTGCTGTTAGCTTTCCATTCATCAATCCCTTCAGTCCGAGAACATACGTTTTCTTGCAATCATCAGATTATTATTATTTTTTTTTCTAAATCAGTGACCTCTTATTACATGTTGTTCTAATGTTGAATCTGGCAAATATCCTTAACCCATTTCAGCCCAGTTGATGGCCAAGTGTAATCTGATTGGATGGTTAATCTGACTAGTTACCAAGGAGATTAATTTCTTCCCCATAACTATTATCAAGCTCACTGAATTTTATGGAGTCACGACTTAGTGGTTATGTGAGTGGCCTAGTTCTGACGGGCTATAATAGCAGAACGTTCACTGAAGATTGCTTTTTATTGTATTCATGCTACATCAAACGATTTTGTATAGTTGAGAATAAGTCCCAGAATCCTGAGCGTTAATAATTTCACCATTAATTTTCCCATGATTGGGATAACTCTGATTGCCTACTTTCCTCAGGTAACGTCAGATAATGTTATACCATCAGGAGCGAGTCATTTGAACCTGATGTTAAAAGACGTCATAAATAACATGACAATTGTAAGGGCATAGAATGTAATACTCTCGCTAAGGAATAGGTGGTAGGTTGAGCAAACACCATTCACTGCACTAAGTAACAAACTAAGGGGTTTCTTGCAGTCAAGAAAGCCATTTATTACATTGAGTAGTAACCATACAACTAGATGGACGCCTGGTGGTCTCGACTCTCCGTGCAGCGCTTGGCCTGGCGAGTTGTCACTATGCCCGTGCTCACCACGACTTTCAGCCATTCCAGCCCTTCTGCTTGTGCTCGCGACCCGTTGAGGGGGGCACCCAACAGCAGAATCGAGCCGCCTGGAGCCACGACGATCACGGGAACCGTGAATTGGTTCAACGTGAGAGCGTGTTACGGGTTCATCAAGCCCCAGGACACTGGTGCTGATGTATTTGTACACGTCTCGGGGATCGTTGTGCCAAATCCACGGCATTTCCAGCGCTCACTAGGCGATGGGAAGACGGTGGAATTTACCATCATTCAGGCTCCTAAGGGTCCCGAGGCTAGAGATGTCACTGGACCGGGAGGTGCTGCTGTGAAGGGCTCTGCCCATGCACGGCGGCGCCCCCCGGCTCGGAGACACCTGCCTGGGGGTTCTGGGGTTTCTGGTGATATAAATTCTATCGTAAAGATGTGTGTTGCGACGGCTGAAGCCTTCAGTGGGGGTGACAAGGCGGTTCTAACTGTTCTCCTCCCTCAGATCTTTGAGGAGAACGGACTACCGCGCCTTGCCATTCGTCCACGGTACACGTCTCCCCCTTCGTCAGGAGCGTCAGGCCCGGTGGCAGCAGCCACCACCACCTCACACAACACCGCGAAAAAGGCTGCAGCTGGATGCCCCACTCAACCGGACGACTGGCACCTCCATTCCCGTCTCTATGATCGCCGACCCGGAACCGTTACTGGCCATGGACCTCGACCTTGCAATTGGGGAGACTGTTGTGGAGGTTCACCTCCCTCCGTCAGGAGCTGAGGAGGAGCGGATCCCTTCTCCCGTCCCCTCTGTACATCAGGACGTGGATCAGCCCCCCTCCTCACCTTCTCCATCTGCTCCTGATGTGGAGGAGCCTCTGTCACCTCCACCTTCACCACCGCCGACTGCAGCTGCTTGTCCCTCTTCTCCCCTTCCACCTAAGGAGAAGAGGAAGAAACAGAAGACCAAGAAGGGCAGCAAGGGTAAGTCCGATCCCTCTGACGTGTCTCGGCGCATTCGGGCCCTCCTTCCACCAGTACACGACCGCGCCTGACTCGATGCCACCACGGATACGGACCTCGAGGAGTTGCTATGTAACCTCACGGACCCCATCGACGATCAGGATACGTTGCCTCTAGTCTACCAGCAACTGCATCAGAAGTTCCGTGAGGCGTACATCTAACTCCCTCTCTCCATCCAAAGAGGCCGTGCTCCGTGAGGGCATCGAGTTCGATCCGCCACGAGCTGCCCTGATCCACAACATCGCTTGCAGGCAGCTCTCGTAACTTGGCTGCACTCTGCTCCATCTGCCTGCTCCAGCTCTAGACTTCCTGCTGCCTTGCCAATCTTGTCATGGCCGTTTCCTGCTTTTATTTATTTATTTTATTTTTTTCCCTCCACTCCCCTTTTTATTCCTGCTAACGTCTGACGGGCTCTACGTTTGCCGGTGTCCTCACCTTTTTAAGGTGGGGCGAATATCCCACAACACAACACAACTGGTAGTCTCGTGGACCTGAGCGTTCAGGCTGGATATAGGTATCAATTTGAGGAGAGGTTGGAATGTCGCTCAGGGTTGAGCTACCAATCACATTCGTGTAAACCATTGAGAATAGGTAGCCTAGCCCTGGGTCCCTACTCTCCTTTTGGGGCAATACAGGATTTGATGGTAAGTGCTAGAAAGCTCGAATACGTGTTCATTATGATTCATTATTCACAGTATCTGGCAATAGTAAAATGCTATAACAAAAAGTAGAGAAAAGCTCTTGTGCTGTAGGAGGGACGAAGCTACTTGTAATATAAGTGGTGAGCGGCTTAATCTGTTGGCGCAGAGCATTGTACTCGTAAAGAAATCTACCATTGTGATGCATACTCAACCCCTCTTAACGTTAGCGACTTTCACGACACGCAGGATTAAGGGGATATTCCGTTTCCTTATCCATGTGCGATAGAGCTATATACTTTATTCATAGCAGGCAGGCCGTGAGGTTAAACTCCACTTTTATCTAAAGGCGGTCATGTAACTTTCCTTGGTTACGTCATGTCCATCTTAACTAAGAATTTTAGCAGTATGAAATATAGCTTTCACAGTAAAGTTAAATAATCGACATTTGAAATTAATTATTACAGTGATTACGGCTCATCATATGGAAATTGTGCCATGGCACTGATTTTAAACAAATTAATCGCTACATTCTAGCGATTACTGACATAACCAGAAACTGAACAATCTGGGCCTGGTAACACTGACTCAATCAAAACATAAACACATGTGTAGCCTTGAAGTGGTTGTCAAGTGTGTGTAAGTGCAAGTTCTCTTCTCTTACCTTGTCCGCCAGCAATGTGGGAGCCATATTAAGTTCTAAAATTATTACATTGTGTGGTTCTGTACTGATTTCCGAAAATGGAGAGAAGAGGATTATTGGACAGACGCTTGGACGAGGAGGAGGGGGGTAAGTGAAACTCTGTTGTTGAGTAAAATGTTAGAAATGGCAGGTAAGCGAGAAACATAAGGTTTAAATATTAATTTACCAAACTCATTCAGTTTTCCGGTAAAAAAAAAAGAAAAAAAGAGCTTTGTAATTGGGCTTACCAGTAAAGTTTAGTAAGTTCGCTATTTAATTTCTGCCCATAAATTCACAAAAATAGTTTTTGACATTGCCTGATCGAATTGTGGAGGTCTCGGTGATTTTTGTCACAGACGCTTCACTTATTATTTTATAAATAAGGTTGGAGCAGGAATTGCTCAGTCCCTTGCTCTGCTGGGTTGTCTTTGGTACAAAATTAGTTTAGGTTTGAATCAGTTTGATTAATTCATTTTAAAGTAGATTTAGACAAACTGCAGGAGAGCACTCATTTATTAGGTGAAAATTTCATGACAGATTAACTTTCATAATTTTATATTTTAATTATAATAAAATTTTGCAGTAACATTTTTGTTAGTAAGCATCAAGTTTGGTTTGTTAAAACTGAGGTTTGCATCCTGCATAGAGCTCTAAGTTGATTTGGATTCAAAACCCATTTTTCCATAAATCATACCAGTGGTAAAATTAAATTTTGGTTAGTTTATGTTGAGCTAGGTTAGGTTAGGCTGTCATATTAGGTTAAGTTAGTATGAATGAAATGATTAGTGACAGATTGACAATGGAGCCAAATTATCCTGAAAGCTCAATATGGCAAGCTGCCATTTGTCACAGTTTGCATATAAAACTGATGAGGTTGTATATTTGATATCTTCCAAATTAGACTTTTCCCTAACTTTTTAAACCTATCACTGTGATAAATAGTTTATAGTTTAATAAGAAAAAATACAAATGTAAATTGCATTTACAGTGCTGGATGGTAACCATATAACCAACTCATATGTGTTCCCTATGTGTCAGCAAGTGGATTGATGGAGGGTCAGTGCCCCTCCTTGTAAAACAGCTAACTCAGAGTCAAACTGCCACCCCTTATGGGATTATGGCATTTGGCTGTAGATAGATAGATAAAAATTATATGCTTGGCTGCTCTCCTGCTGTAGATGCAATAGTCAGTGGAGCTAGGAGTTCAGGAACCCCCCCTTTCCCTTTTTTTATCCATGTATTAAATACTGGGAATACATTTGCAATGAAATGGACATAAAGAAAACCCTGCCTCCCTCCCTGCATTCAGTATGATAAATTATTTTTTTTCTTTTTACATTTTTTTCCTAATTTATTGGATGTATCATAATGAGTACCATTCATTTGTGGGGAAGTAAAAACTTTATTTTTTGTAGTATCCAACCAGATTCTTGGTTTTGAGGAATCTTACTATAATGTATTGCTGTGATTTATAGGCTTATATACACTTGCTCATTTTCTGTGTGGCTGGCCAGACAGACATAAACAAACTCATGTTAAATTACCCGAGTAACTACCTGGGTAGTTTGTTTGTTTGTTTTTTTAAGATGCATTTTTTGTTTATTGATACATTTTTTGTTTTTCATTTCAATCTAATATTTGTGTCAGTCAGAACCCACTTTTAGTTTTATGGTTTGAATGAATCTCAAACTTGTCCATATTATAAAAAAAAAAAAAAAGCTACATGGCATTTGTTGTTTATCATACAGTACCAATATACCTGCTGTATATCCTGCACCTACTGTATACCCTACACTGACCAGCCCTGTCCAACCTAATTTACCTAAAATTAGTGTTGTAGAATAAAAATATCACAGAATTGTTAGATATACTCACCTGGTTTACTCACCTGGTTGGCTACCCCATTACAATTTAACAGTATGGCTCGGTAGGAATTTTCTTTTTAGAAGCAGGGCAGCCCATACCTGCTGGCACGCCAGCCCCATTCCCTATACACATCATCTGAATATACTATTGAGTAGGGGCTGAGTTTTGTGCCTTGTGCCATATGCAGGGTTGATAAACTACTTGAAGGACTTCGAATTATGAATTGTAGTTATTCAATATAATCAAACAAGATGTGTCCTAGTTGTGAGTGGAGGGACTTTTTAAATGAAGTAACAGAGTCGGCGCTAACAGTATTATCAGACAGTGGCATGTAGTTGTTTCAATGATATTCTGGTTTCAAGCCATACTGCACTATTTTTTTTTTTTTTTCTGATCTGAAGTAAGCTGTTTCATTACCTGTGCCCTCTACACTTGACAGATGTTATTTATGAAGGTAAATTTATATATATATATATATATATATATATATATATATATATATATATTTTATGCAAGGAAGAAGGAACCAAAGGCCATGGGCCTGCATACTGTTCCTTCCAAGAAAAAAAACAATGTGAAAGATAGCCATATACAAGATCTGTTCATTTTGAGATGCCTGGACACTCTGCGTTTGAAAGACTGGAGATCATAGGAAGTAGGAAATACAGACAGAGGAAGACAGTTCGAGAGTTGACCAGTTGCATAAATGAAGGGCTGTGAGTAACGGTTAACTCTTGAATAGAGAGTTGGACAGAAAAGGGATGCGCGTTTGTTTCTAGACGGGTGCTACGTGCCTGCCGTAGAGGTGGAGGGATGCAAGCAGAGAGCTCAGAGGAACAGTGACCGTTGAAATAGCGATAGAAAGAGATAAAGATGCAACAGTGTGGCGAAGAGGTAGAGGTTAAAGGGAATCAGTAAGAGGAGGAGAATTAATGAGACGAAAAGCCTTTGACCCCACCCTATTGAGAAGAGCTGCATGTGGGGAGCCTCCCCACACGAGAGTTGTACTCCACACAGGGCGAATAAAACCCGTGTACAAGGTCAACAACTGTGCAGGGGTAAAGAAAGTTCGGATTCAGCTTAGCACATCCAATCTCTTGGAGGCAGATTTCACAAGAGATGTAATATGTCCTTTCCAAGATAAATCCCGAGTGAATGAAACCCCAAGCATGATAAAAGTACAGTAATAAGTCCAAATGTTTCTGTATTTGATTAGCTAGTACTAAATAGAGATCTGAGTGTGGAGGCAGCAAGACCGACCACGTTGGGTGGTAGCCATATTACTGAGTGATGTCTTGGTGGTTTAATGGGTTAAGGTGTTCTTACTGGATGGAGCCTTTATAGGTTCCATCTGAGGGTTGTTTGAGCTCACGTAATGCCATTCAGCCAGTTGAGGCTGGTCATCATTGCCTTAATTGTTGAGGTTGAATGGCCTAGCCCTGGGCCTCTGTGCACTCTTTTAGGTCTTAATGGGATTAGATGTTGTTGTTAGCATGATAAGGTAATTGCATAGTAATAAGTCCACTTTACCTTTTTTTTTTTTTTTTTTTAATACCCTCATTTTCTTCTCACTGCTCCACTGATACATATTGTTTTTTTCATTTTATTTGTGCTATTTCTAGACCGACTTATTCATCATAGAAGGGACTTTTCAAACTAGAGAGCTTACAGCCTTTGTTAACCCCTTCAGCATGAGATGTCATTCTCAGCATGAATAAAATTACTTTAAGGTAGTATGAATAAAACAGGAATGTCATCAGATTGAACGAGTCAGAGTAAATGTTTGAAAGATGGCTTAGGAAAATTCCATCGTTGTCCTTTGTTTTTTGTTTTTTTGTTTTTTTTCTTCCACAACCTGGCCTAAAATTGCCACCTCTGGTTGAATATAAAATGTTGTCAGGTTAGAGGATCATCATCACCATCATCATCTAACCCAGTGTTGCTCCATGAGAAGTGTAGGAGCCTGGAGCTGGGCAGGTTGGTCCTCGCATTTGGGATGGGAGTGACCAGCCTCACACATCCTTGAGTGGCATTACGTGGCAATAGACCCCAACCACCCTTTGAATATGGGCCTGCCCAGGCTTATTGTGGCTGGAGTGCCTTAGTTGCCCACTGAGCCACCAGGTGCCATAGTCTGGTTACATGGTTACCACTCAGTGTGGAGTCACCTGTAGACAGAAGGAGGAAGAAAGAATGAAGGAGGGAGAGAGGAGGGGGGAGGGAGGGGAGGAGTGGGGAGTCACTCAGGTGCAGCACTGCATTGAGTGGGTGGATGGTGAGTTTCCCCACCTACCATTAATCAGATCTACAAATTTATGAAAGTTCCATTGCTTTGTTATATATTTATTTACAATTAATCTAGTGGTAGAAGTGATTGCCAAGAGGTAATAGGGGAGGCGGTAGCTCGATCGGTAGAGAGTTAGCTTGCGGTCCCGTGGGACCCAGGTTTGAATCCTCGCTGGTGCAGGGAACAGTTTAAGGATTTGAATTTCATTAAATCAGGCTTTACTGATCTACCAGAAGACCCGCCGACATGTCGTAAAAATGACCTCGCTAATACCAATACACCAGTCCTGTATGAGACAGCCCTAGCATGTATTCAATATGGACGGTGGGTGTTAAGCGCCGAAGTGGTGACATGTAGATTGTAGGAGGATGACTGGGCCTTGATAGCAGGCTGTGAAGCCTATGCCCAGAGTCGGACACATATAAAAAAAAAAAATAAAAAAAAAAGACGATTACATGATGGTCTGATAATCCCTACATCAGCAAGTGTGTGTGAGATTCTGGTACCAGTATATCACGAGTGAAAAGCCAAGCTTAATAGCTGTGGAAATGAGATTACAGGTATCAAGGAAAGTATGACAGATGTGTCGAGTGGATAGAAAACGATAGTAATGTGATTTACAAAAAGCTGCAGCATTGTGGAGTAAGGAAGGCTGTTGATGTGGTAATAGGGTAAAAGAGAGTGTGTTTTTATGATATGGTCATGTGGACAGAAAGGATGTGGATGGGCCATGAAAAGGATGTACTGCATGTGAGTTTGTAAGTGGGAAAGGGCATGGTAGGACAAGATGCTGGATGAAGTAACTATGAGAAAGTGAGGTTTGAATATAGTATGATGACAGGAAATTGAATTTGTTGGATGAATTATATTTGGTGATGCATATGACAGGTTTGGTATCCCCTTTTTAATGTGATGAGCTGATGGGTTGACTTTGTTACAAAAAAAAAAAAATGCAAATGGGAAGGTGTGTGAGTTGGAATCAGGATTCATGGGGTTTGATCTTGTTGTCATTGTTGCAGAATCAGGATTCCTGGGGTTTGATCTTTTGTTGTTGTTGCTTAACCCAGGGCTCTCTGGCCAAACAGACCCGTCAGCCATAGGCAAGCAGCTATTTCTGTGGAGCTGTCTTATGGTACAGTCAGCATCCTTCAGGGGTCTGGCACCTCCTTGTGGTAGACAGCACCTCAGTAGGATTGGACCATGGTCTTTCCTATGGCGATGTGCAGAAAAATACAGTATAAGGAGGTTTGGCTCCTGGGTGAACACCATCTGCTCCACCCAGAGTAGACAGTGTCACCACATGTACAGTAGGCCCCTCGTGAGTGCTGAGGGCATGAATGATTCATAAATGGTTGCCTGGCCTCTTTCACTGGGCTTGCTGTTGATAATTGTCCCACATTTATACGTTCTCTTTCCTCTTTCCTTCCTCACCCCATCCTTAAATTGAGAGAAAAAAGGTAGTGATGACGATGGACAAAATATTGCAGTGCATGAAGGGACTAACAGGGGTGTTATCTGTAGGGGAAAAATATCTGTACTAAATATACTTATCAGTACCGGGTGTTGTATGCAACATTTTCATGTAGCTGCTGTACTACAATACCACAATTGTTATTGTAAGTTAAAGTAGGAAGGACATGCTAGTAATACACATTGCCCATTGCTTATTTATTTTTTGTTATTTTTTTTTATGTAGTCATACTGGTATTACTCTTTTTTCTTACTGAAGGCATCTATACCATTGTTACAGTTGTCATGAACTGTTTCTCTCTGAACAGTCTTTCCTAGGTAGCCTAGCTACCATTTTTTGTCATCTTGAATGCATTCTAGCATTATATATTCAGATTTTATTGGAAGAGACTGAGCATGCATATTAAGCGTAAATTTCTTGTAGCTATTTGTACTTCATATTCATCCTTCAGCCTACTTTCATAATTTTGCTGTTCATGTCAGCAGTCATTTCTTGCACCATAGCTCCCCAGTGGGGAAAAAAAGTTTGACAAACCTCAGATTGAAGGATTTTGGAGACAGCAGATTAAATCCACCTTTTCTGAAGGGTTTGTTTGTATTAACAACAAAGGAGTGTGGCTGTCACTTTGAAAAGAAGCTGGTGGATAATGATTCATCGTCATTATTTTAGCTGTCTGTGTTTATGTGCACTCAGAAGTGGAATGTTACTGTTTTCTCACAGTGTTAACTGTTTGAAATGCCTTTTTTATTACACAAAGTTAGTCTGTCTACCTATCTGTCCATCTGTAGCCAGATGCTTTAATCCCATAAAGAGTGGCCACAAACATATTACCTCAGTGTTACCCTGTCCCCTGCCATTTTGATGCCCTCTCCCCAACTTACACACCTCTCTCTCATATACCTCTCCACTCTGTCTCTCCATCTCATTCTTAGTCTTCCCCTTCCTCTCTTCCCCTCTACCTCACTCACATACACTCTCCTAGTAAATCTCACTCTCCATCCTCTCCACATGGCTAAACAACCTCAGTGTACTTCTCCAAATGCTCTCTATCACTTCCACACCACAGTGCTCTTTCATTTCTTCATTTGTCAGGCTGTTTTTCCACGTAGGCCTAATTCCACATGCACATCTCAAATAACGCACTTCCACTGCTCTCACTCTTGACTTTTGTCCCACCAGCAAGGTCCAAACTTTACCTCCATACATTAGTGTAGGGATCACAATACTGTACTATACTGACGTTCAGCTGTGGTGTCAGAGATTTGAAACCTCCTAGCTAATTAATGAAAATAAGAAGACCCCAACACTTTGCCACCAGTGTGGCATCAGCATTTATACAGCTTCCATTTAATTGATGAAAATAACCATCATCCACTCACTTGATGTAGTGCTGCCTACTTCTTCCTTAGCCTTTATCATTGTCTTTCTAAGCCTGCCCTCCTCTCTTCCTATTTCTCCCATCTTTCCTGTCACTTCTTATTGCTTTTCTTTCCTTTACAGGTGGCTTTACATTGAGTGACAAGCCAAATGGTTTCCTGTAAACCAAGAAACCATTTACAACGCTGGGTGGTAACCATATAACCAAACCATACGTGCTCCCTACGTGTCAACAAGTGGGTTGGTGGAGGGTTAGTGCCCCTCCCTGTAAAACAAATAACTCAGAGTCAAATGGCCACCCCTTACGGGATTATGGCGTCTGGCAATAGATAGATAGATAGAAAGAAATACCATCACTATGAATCAGAGTTACAAGAGTAGGCTGCCACCACCCAGTGAATGCTGGGAAAGAATTATTTGCTTCGCTAAAGTAAGATGAAGAGCACTGGAGCCCTGCGAGTAAGTGACTAGGGTAGCGTGAATTGTTTAGGGTGCATGAGTCGTAAGATAGCAACACACCTTGTGGGCCACTCAATCTCACGATAAAACTCCCCAGGGGATAATAAGTCTCAAACAAAATAAAAACTTAACCTAATATTTACTAAGTCCAAACATACAAATATACTAGATATTGATCAAATTAACCATAGATTACTTACAGGATATGAATTACTAGAAACTATAAGATCATTACTCTTTCGCACTGATATTATCTCAGGGCAGGTCAGATATACCAAAAGAAGATCAGTGAATGCAAGAGTACTCTCACCTCCGCTCAACAAATTCTCGGAATGATACTAACACACTATTATGAACAGAGTTCCTCACAGTTGGATTTAAGCACAATTTTATTTTCACATCCACATATAAATATATAAACTTCACCTCTTAACCTACTACTTACAAATTAACACCATCTCCAATGTATCAAACAATCTCATATATCAAATCAATAAATTCACAATGACAGCTTAACATGGAACCAACAATCCAATGGCCTCGTATGGGCTCCTTGGGTAACGATCTTGGAAAAATTATGTAACAGAGTATATCCTTGGGACCGAGTTCTTTCCCACACTTTTCACTTCGAAGTTCTCAAGCAACTCATACAATGATAATAGAGGAACTATGTATATATAAGATTACAGTATTACAGTGGACCAATAATTTGCTATCGAGCTTAGTGAATCTGAAAAGGGGGGGGGGAAGAATTGCTAGTGTAAATGGGCACAAACGAAAAGAACCGTTTGGTTACTTCTTTGGTCAGGGCAGGCGGCTACGATGGAACAACGGCAGTCTGTGGATGACAGTGCATCGGAGAGCAAAGTCATTATGAAAGGAAGTTAGAGGAAACATTATCAGCCAACCTATTAATATACATAGCGAGAGGATTAACATTATAGTAACAAAAAAGGGGGGGGGAATTCAGAGCACATGAACTACTCACCTGCGGACAACAGGGCGTCGGAGAGCAAAGTCATTACGAAAGGAAGTTAGAGGAAACATTATCAGTCAACCTATTAATATATAGAGAGAGGATTAACATTATAGGAACAAAAAGGAGGGTGAAATTCAGAGCGCGTGAACTGCTTACCTGCGGACGACAGGGCGTTGGAGAGCAAAGTGAGCGTCTCTCGCCTTCGGCCACATGCTTTCTTCCTCGCGGTTGCCCTAACATTGGAACTGACTTCGACAAATTTCTCTGCAGCATTACTGTTCACACCTACTAACATGGCATAGGAAATAAGGTGTTCACACTCGACATACATAGACGGATTGACTTACGATGCTTAAAATTTTGTGGTAAGCATATGGGATTGACAATTATACCGAAGCCTAAACCAACGAGTGTTTAAACTGATTATAACCATGCGGAGATACGTATCTAGTCGCGAGTGTAACGCAGATTTTTGCGGTTGCAAATTCCCATTATTGGCAATTAGAATTTGACTAAGCTTTAATTCTTTACTATGTAGTACAAAAAGATGGTAATACCAAGCCTGATTTACAAATTTCGAATTTAAAGTATGATGACAAATTTTCGCAATTATTAACCCACTGGCTCCCAGACTTCCTGTGCGAGGGATTTTGCTGGAAGGGTGCTGGGCGTACCGCCCTCCGCCTGTCGGGTTATAGTCGCGAAACTCATAGGTCCCTTTCCCGGGGTTCCCTACTATATTAAATTTTAAAAATGCCCAGTTCTGTCCTATATTGAGGACACTGGGCGCTAATGGGTTAAAGAACTGATAGATTTGCCAGTGTTTAACCCATTGGCTCCCAGACTTTCTGTGCAAGGGATTTTACTGGAAGGGTGCTGGGCGTACTGCCCTGCCCTCCGCCTGTCAGCTCATAGTCGCGAAGCTCATAGGTCCCTTCCCCGGGGTTCCCTACTATATTAAATTTTGAAAATGCCCAGTTCCGTCCTATATTGAGGACACTGGGCACTAATGGGTTAATCTCATGCTAAACTTTCGCCTGTATGTCAACCGTGAGAACTCACCACGACTGTCACTCCCCTAATCGCTCTATACAGTTCCTCTATTATTAGAGTATCACATAGGCTACAAATATTAACAGGGAACAAGCCTGAATATGGAATTTGATGATCACTCCCTACATATTACAGGTGAATTATAATCAGGGGTTCAAGGCTGCACTTACATTACACTTAGACTAACTTATATTACACTTATACTACACTTATATTATACTTATACCAACTTATACTATATTTATACTAACTTAAGTTATACTCAAATTACCCTTAAAATTATGGCACTACACAGCGACGTTTTGACTTCCATTCTATCTATCTATTGCCAGACGTCTCAATCCTGAACGGGGTGGCCACAAACAAATCGCCTCCATGTCACTCTGTCCCCTGCCATTTCACTACCACGCTCCCAACTCACACACCCCTCTCTCATATACCTCTCCACTCCATCCCTCCATCTCATCCTCGGCCTCCCCCTCCCTCTCGCCCCCTCCACCTCACTCACATACACTCTCCTCGTCAATCTTTCACTCTCCATCCTCTCCACATGCCCAAACCACCTTAACGTGTTTCTCCTAACGCTTCCCATCACGTCCTCAACCACACCACAACGCTCCTTCACTTCCTCATTTGTTAATCTGTCTCTCCATGTGACTCCACATGCTCCTCTCAAATAACTCATTTCCATTGCTCTCACTCTTGACTTCTGTCCTCCCAACAGGGTCCAAGCTTCACTTCCATATGTCAGAGTTGGTATCACAATACTGTCATGTAACAACTTTTTCACTTCCATGCTCACCTCCCTGTTTCTTATAACTACTTTCAACAAACCAGCAACCTTCCTTCCCTGCTGTACCCTTTCGAGCACTTCACCCTCCAGACTACCATCCTTACTCATCACACTGCCCAAGTACTTAAATTCACTCACATTCTCCATTTCCTTCCCATCCAATCTCACTGTACACTCACTGGCTTCACTTCTCTCGAAGACCATCACTTTACTCTTCCCCACATTCACCTTTAGATTCCGTTTCTTACATACTCTCCCAAACATCTACCAAGCCTTGCAGCTCCCCTTTGTCTTCACTCAACAACATAGTATCTGCAAACAACAATACAGGGAGTTTCCAAACACTGCCCTCTCTCACTAGGGCCACTCCAACATCCACTGCCCGACCTTGTATCTCTTTTATAACCCCATCCATATACAGATTGAACAACCATGGAGACATGACACATCCTTGTTTCAATCCAACCTTCAAATGGAAAGATTCACTCAGTTTGCCATCCACACGCACTGCAGCCTTAGCACCCTCATACATACTCTTCACTGCCTTCAACAACTTCCTATCCACTCCATATATTCTTAATACCTTCTACAAACCTTGTCTATCCACCCTGTCATATGCTTTCTCCAAATCCATGAAGGCTGCATACAACTTCTTGCCCTTCTCTAGAAACTTTTCCACTAAGGATCTAAGAATGAATATCTGGTCTACACAACCTCTTCCCTTCCTAAAACCTCCTTGTTCTTCTCCAACTAATTCCTCAGTAATTTCCCTAACTCTGTCAATAAGTATCCTACCATATATTTTTACTATTACACTGAGAAGGCAAATGCCCCTATGATTACCACTTTGTTATTTCTTATCACTCCTTTCAGTGAACCAGGAACCTTTCTTCCCTGCTGTATGCAGGACTCTCAAGTACTTCATCCTCCATCAGTTCCTGGGTCTTTCCTCATTTTGACTTTATTGCTTCCACTACTTCCATGATATTGATCTCTTCCTTCCTTCTTATCTTCCTCCCTATCCTTATGTCCCAGCCACTTAGGTTATACTATTATTACTTTCATTCCTTATGTGTAACAATTCCTTAAAGTGTTCTCTCCATCTGCTTATTTTTTCTCCTTTCTCCACCAGCAGTCTGCCATTGCAGGGGCAAGGGATTGACTGTGGCCTGTAAAGAACATGACGGGGTAAAAAAAAAAAAAGAGCAAATATGTTCCTTAGAAAATTGAACTGCTAGCAAAGTACGAGTTGAGCGTGTAAGTGGATAGGTGTGTGAAGGGTATGGCATTAAACGCAAGAATATAAAAAAGCATAGTACATTCCTTGCATTAAAGTGTACTCACCTTGCATTAAAGTGTACTCAGTAGCTATATAAATTACTCAGTATATCCTTATTCCCCACTTTCTTGGATTTAACAGACAGCCATTCCCTACTGTTGATCCATTAAATTGAGAGTTCATTCTGTGTTGTTACTAAACAGAGTACAGTATTATTGAATCATTCACAGTTCTGGCATCTATACTAAACTTCTAAAATTATCCTTTAGGCATGCAGCATTGTGTCTTCTAGTCTAATAAATTTTCATATTGTATAGAATTTTGTGGAAGCAGTGCCCTGTCTAATTATGTTCTCGATTACCTTGTTGCAGATGTCCTGCAAGTCTGAGTGTGTACTTTTTATGTAAGAAAGAATGAAGCAAAAGATAGAAGCCCAAAGTAATTGTTCCCTCCAAGAAAAAATTTAAAAGAGAACCAAATTCCAGGTTCATTCATTTTGTGATACCTGGACACTACATTGAAAATAGTGGATTATGTGTCACTGTACTTTAGTAGGAATTTATATACTGATAGTAATCAAGTTTGGGGATGTTAAAAGTCATTCCTGGTGTGGTGTGTGTACAGCAGCACAGATTTCTTGTACAGGGTGTTCCTGAGAAAATGTGAGAGAAAGAAAATGCCTAATGCATCTGTGAAAAGAGTGATGAAATTGAAGAGCCAGGCACTGAAGGGAGCTTTCAGTACTGAGATGTATGGAGTGGCACAATGAGCTGCTGTGACTAAGTAGTATGAAACTGCAATGGAGGATCTCCTGGAAGCCACTGATCTAACTTGACTCATAAGGCATAAAGTGTCTTAGTGGTGGAAAGAGAAAGTTGATGCAGTCACAAGAGAAAAAAGAAAACTTTGGGGGGAAACAGAAAAAGGGTGGACATAGGGAGGAGCACTTCTGCAGCTGAATTTAGAACTAAAAAAGATTGTTATTAAGCTAGTTAGTGTTTATGGCAGGAATCAGGTATTTAAAATAGCTAAGCAGATGCTGGGAGAAGAAAGGGAAGTTATTCAAGACTTGTAATGAAGAGTGAAAATAAGGTAGCCCGTATTGGTGAAGATACCAAGGATGCATGTAGAGAACAGTATAGTCACCTGCTGAAAGTGGAGTTTGACTGGAATAGGGAGAGAGTGGGAATAGATGAGTCAGTATTAGATCCTTGGCCACTGAATAATCATAGAACTGAAGTTAACACAGCTGATAAATGGAGTGTACTGTATCTGGTGTTGTAACCGAAATATTGAAAACGTCTGGGGATGTAAAGTAATTGATTTGATAATTGTTTTAAATGAGTGCCATTTAACAAACAGTTGGTTGAAGAGTGCAATTGTGAGTACTGTTGTTAGTGATCCACTGTGCAAACATTGGTAAATATCTCATCCTATTAAGCTCTTTCTGACTCCCTGGACCCTAACTAACTGCTTCCCACCCCCCAGGGTAGGAAAGGAGATATGGATGATGATGATGATTGTCTTGATTGGGATAATAACATTGGCTTGAAATTGTTAAATCATATAATGAAAGTCAAGGAGAGAGTACTGCAAGGTATGCATTTTGACATTGTACCTATCAGAGGGCAGCTGATCCAATATTTATTATCTGGCAAAAGAAAAAGCTGAAGGTGGAGGCAGATGCTATGAGGTACTTAACTGCGATGCTCACCTCTGAGCCTGTGGCTGGTTTTTTCACCAACTACCCTAGGATACAAGGCAACTGCATCATGGCTGCCACAGTTACCGTCCTTAGGTGTGACCTTAGGTGCCCATTTTACCTACCAACCCATTAAGAGTGGATGAACCCCTGAGTCGAGTAATGCCAGCTGCCCTCCAGCAGGCTGGCAGCTTCACAATCAGCAACGCTGACCACTCGGCCACGGCAGTGGTATTATTAGGGAACTCCAGGAAAAGTGGGCATTGAGGAGTGGATTGTTTTGGTGCTTATGATAACATATGAGGGTGAGGAACACTAGATTATTCAAGATAGAGTGAATGTTTACCTGAGTGATGAATTCCTGTGACTGTTAAAGTACACTAGAGATCTGTTCTGAGCTATTTGCTGTTTACTATAATGCTTGGGGCACTGTCAAGTGACTTCAGTACTGGCCTCCCATGGAAGTTACTGTATGGTGATAAACTTAGGGTAATATAGATTGCAGAGAGTGAGAGGGAAACCATAGAAGTTTAGGAAGTGGAGAGATGGATTAGAGTCAGAGGGACAGAGTAAATGTGAATAACATGAAAAGAATGGTCATTCAAGTGGATGGTGGTACTGATGACAGAGGAGGTTTTTCCGTGTACTGTGTATCAGGTGGGTGTTAGTAGTTCACTCTTATGTAATGTTTATAACAACTGGGTACACAAGAGGTGCAGTGCTGTCAAAGGTATGTTGCAGGATGTGGTAGGCTACCAGTACATTGTATGTATAGAGGTGAACAAGGAGAGAGAGATGGATATGTCTGGATGCACTTGGCAGATGAAGCTTTGGAGTTTGAAGAGGAAATTTGCTACCTGGGTCATATGGTCAGTGCTAGTAGGGAGGGAGGGAAGTAGGTGATGTTAGCTCCAGGAGGATTAGGAGTGGATACTAGAAGTGTAGAGAACTGTAACCATTTTCTGATGTAGATGGACTTTCCCATAACAGTAAGGGAAATATGTATGCTGCTTGTAAGAGGAGTGCAATGCTTTATGGTGTTGAAATTTTGACAGGGAAGGTGGAGGACATACAGTATGTATGTTGAAGTGTACAAAAATGAAGATAGCTAGATGAATGCATAATACTTGTCTGTATGGCAGTTGTAAATGGCAAAACTATGAAGATGCAGCTAAGATAGACATTGGTGATGTAGCTGATGTATAGGGGGAGATTTATGTGATTTGGGCATGAGAAGAAAATGGAGGATGAAAATTTATTTTTAAAAAATCTGTGAGGATGAATGTGGAGGGCGAAAAAAAATAGAAGTATGTGTGTAAATGTGGAGGGTGAAACACTAAGAGGTAGACCAAAGACGGCTTGGAGTGAGGTTTTACAAAATGACCACAGAATTAAGAGATTTACCAAAAATGCAGCCATGGGGTGATCAATGCTGACACATATACAAGCATGTAAAAAGACTCAAACGAAGTTATACTAAATTTAGTTTGCACATCATCTTCATATTGCCCTCACCACAGCAGCAATGTTTGAAAAAAAAAAAAAAAAAAGCCTCTCTAATCAATAAATGCTAAACAGAGGTATCTTGAATTTTGATGTTACCAGTGAACTGTAACAGGCAGATATTATGTACTCTGTTTTAGAGCCAGCCCTTGCAACACAGAAGAGAGGTAATGCTGTACTTCACTATGCTGCCAAATAGTATGGGTTGACAGTGGCATAAAGGAAACCGGCCTCCCTTGTCTGAGACCAGCTGGCTTTAAGTTTATCCCTCGACCATGTAATAACAAATCAGTCTTCTGGTCGTATCCTGAGCTTCCCTCTATTATTGAGGGTAATTGGTAGTGCATTGTATTCAGTTACGTAATTTGTTTGTTTACTATTATTTTAAGCAAAATCTGAGAGAGAGAGAGTGAGATGTAAGCCACTATGATTTGCGTATTTCGAGATTTAAGGCTTATTCTGACATCGAGAGAGAGAGAATAATACGAAAGATACCATGATGGGGATGTGTCGAGATTTAAGTGACATATCACCCTTTTCTGATAACTACATGAATGTTTGATCATTCCCATCTAGGCCTAGTGTTATCAAGTTGATCAAAGTACAGTTTCCTCTCTCTCTCTCTCTCTCTCTCTCTCTCTCTCATTATTCTAACCATCTGACGATTTTATTCAGCTTAGGGTAGTTTGCGTACTGGAGGGGTTAGACTCTGCAAGTCCCTTCAGTGCGAGAGGCCTTTCCTAAGATAAAATCGTCTGGTGGTAGCACAAATAATAATGACTTAATCGTACCTGATCCAAGAGGTTAAGCTCAAAACAGTTTACATATCCATTTTCACTACCTGTACAAATTAGACAGCCTTAACTCCCCTCTGTCTGAATTCTATTTCCCAAGCTGAAAAAAATCGCCAAACTTTAGTCCTTTCATCTTTGGTCCAGGTTTTCGTCCTTTTGCAATTTGATTAACTTAATGGCAGGAAAAGACAGTGCCACGGTTCTGCAACTTTGGCACCTCTTTGTGACCAGTAGCCTATCCTATTTGAGGGAACTAATCTAGTTACAATTGAGCATTCAAGATGGAGAGATTGCAGTTTTCTTAACAGAAAAATGGTATACCCAGCTTGTAATAACGGTTTACTGTATCGGCTTAGTAACAGGGTGAAAATTTAGACTGATACCGATACCGATTCCCGTTTTTAAGATGTTACTGGTACTGCGATACCTAGACCGATACCGGTACTCTGCCTATAAGACTGATAGCCAAAATAGAACTCTGATCAGACAGTTCAACGTTGTGCATTTCACCTTACACTGCCACATAGTTCAGGAATAATGATAAAATTACGAAACATGGCACTTGAGGGGATTGTTGTATATTACAAGTGAATTTTAATGACAATATAAATACACCTCAACTCGTTTGTACAAAGGTAAAAATCATGCAAGAAATTTAATTAAAACTTAGCGTTCGTATAGTCAGTCAAAAAAAGTTGTCTTCGTTCCGAACCCCGTAAATATTCAAACATAAGTCGAAGCAACAGGGATAGCTTCACAAGTCTGACAACTGTGTCAGACCAGTCGTTGGTGGAGGTGTGGTTTGGGGGTGGAGGTGGGGTAGTCGGGGATGTGTGTGCTGTAGTTATTGTTGGTGTTGGCAGTATAGTCTAGCATTACACAGCAGAATAAAGATGCTAAATGTAATATTACACCTGATTTAATGCCTGTAAACAGCGAAGTGTATCGTTAACCTGAAATAATTTCTAGAACGTGCAGCCAAACAAGTTTAGGAGAAATGAGGTGCTACCCAGCCCCCTCCCCACCTTCCTGCCATAAACCCTCCACCGGATATCAGCTAGCCACATAGCATCGGAATAAAGGACAGACAGCTGTGTTTTTACTGTTTGTCTATCATCTGAGTGTGTGTGTGTGTAATTGCTGCTATAAGGGTATTTTATTCAGAGAGCATCCTAGTCATAGTGTAGGGGTTACTGAAGGCTGTATCTGATCCGTCCAGGACGAATGATATCCTAAACTGAATAAAATCATATGAGAGTAGGAGGAATAAAAGAAAAACATATGCGGCATCTGATTGAAGGAGTAAAATTCACCCTGTACCAGTGCTTTGTACTGTACCTGCAAACAAAATCGGCTGTTTATTTGCGTCTGTTATTAATGCCAGACTGATATTGATTTGTGCTCTGAAGTTGTGCATGATGCTTGCAGAGCTTGATGGGTCCCAGTTTGCTTTCATCTTTCATATGCTGTACAGTTTCAGGAATACCTATCGATACACTTGATTACAGTACACTTTGAAATCAAAACCCTCCTTACTTTATGAGAGACACAATTCTAGGAGAAAGCCAGAGCAAACACTCAACAGCACTGTCATTATATGAGAGAGCCACATTACACAACTAAACAAATAAAACACACTACACAATCGCTATCTTTTCAGCAACTTTCCACATCCACACTCCAACACTAGCAATGAGGGAACACCTGTACGTATTAATTTCACGCGGAGGGCAATACAACTCCACGATCAGAGCACTACTGCACTTATCAGAAGTATTTTTAATTAAAGCTAATTGTGTTCACCTCGCTAAGTGACACGTGCCCCACTTGTAGAATACCCTGCATAATTTAACACTTATTATGGAGGACTGCACTGCACACGCCACACTGAGACGCAGTCACATTAACGGTGTAGGGAAGCAGTGGAACGACCCTATAGGGACGGTTTCTTGCCTTGCAGCCGATAGGACTTTGGGGCCAGACATGACCGGGGTTAAGTAACAACAACAGTTGTAAATAACGATACAGTGAGCAGTGACTTTCGAAGTCTAGTGATGGAATCTTTAAAGCTCAGTAAACGTTTCAGAATGTTATGGAAGAGTTTCATAATTGTGTAGCTAAAAGGTGAAACGATATTGTTGACCGCGACTGTAAAATATTAGAACTGAAGCGAGAGACGTGTAAAAGGAAACATAGTTACGAGAGAGCAGAGAGCAGAACAGAGGTGATGAAAATTATGGGAGCCCAATTTCGTGTAGAGTTATAACATTCTTGAGAGAAAATAAATTAGTACGTGAGAATATTATACTAAAGGTATATATAAATGTGAGTAAGCTTACGGGTGCATGACCCACAGCATTAACAAGATAGTAAATTGAATAAAATCGTTTGACGGTAGCCGGAATATAATAGAATGAAAGAAAAGCATTTGGAAGCGGAATACTAATCGCCCGCCAGAATATACTGTTGGCCAAGTCCAAGATTTATGCCATATCTTGATACCTTGAAGGTTTCATGTAGATAGCTCAAGCCATTTAGGAGATATAATGGTGCTAAAGGCGGTCGATAAAAACTAGTTGACCTTTGGTAGCCATTTTGATGATCTTGACCTTGACCCCTAGTGCTTATTTTCGAACCCGGGCAAGATTTTGGCCGTATCTTGATACCCTGAAGGTTTCGTGTTGGTAGTTCAAGCCGTTCATGAGATATAATGGGAACACACACACACACACACACACACACACACACACACAGGCAAAAGCATTATTGCTCCGCCTTCTAAAGGCACACAGAGGCAGGCAAAAACATTATCATTCCGCCTTCTAAAGGCGGGCGATAAAAATTATTGTATTTGAGGGGTCAGTGTACTGTGCCTGGATGATTTCTAACCCTCACCTCACGGCATCCTTTATTAACCTCTTCAACCCGAGAACATAGTTTATTTTCTGTCATTCTTGCTACCTCCTGAAGATTTTATTGAGTTTGGGAGAGTGCTCAAGTTGTGAAGGTGTCACTGATGGTTGTATGTGATTCCCCTGGTTTGGAAATTCTCGCCTGAGCTGAATAAAATCGAGGGAAAGTAAAAGAAATGGAATGTAAAAGGCGTCATAGGATGTGCTTTGTATTTAGTGGAATAATGTAGTGGTATCCGAAATACAAGAGAGAGAGAGAGAGAGAGAGACAGACAGACAGACAGACGGACAGAGTTTAATGAAGATGGTGACTAAGGAAGCTTGAATCAGAGAGAGAGAGAGAGAGAGAGATTTAATGAAGATGGTCACCGAGTACGCTTGAATCATGGTGAGAGAACACGAGATGTCTTGAGGTATGAACAAGATACCAGGTACAGATTACAGATATCTTTGAGAGATAAGTTTATTGATAATGGTGGCGAGAGGTTAAAAGTCGTATTCGCGGAAGTTTGGTACATTTTCAAGTATTTTGTTTTTGTTTTGTTTTTTTAATGCAAGGAAGAAGGAATCAAAGGCCATGGGCCAGCATACTGTTCCCCCCAAGAAAAAGCAAAAACAATACAAAAGAGAGCCAAATTCAAGATCCATTCATTTCGAGATGCCTGGACACACTGTATTTGAAAGACTGGAGATCATAGGAAGTAGGGAATACAGACAGAGGAAGACAGTTCCAGAGTTGACCAGTTGCATAAATGAAGGACTGGGAGTAACGGTTAACTCTTGCATTAGAGAGTTGGACAGAAAAGGGATGAGAGTTTGTTGCTAGACGGGTACTACGTGCCCCAACGTTGTAGAGGTGGAGGGATGCAAGCAGACAGTTCAGATGAACAGTGACCGTTGAAGTACCGATAGAAGAGAGATAAAGATGCAACAGTGCGGCGAAGAGACAGAGGTTGAAGGGAATCAGTAAGAGGAGGAGAGTTAATGAGACGAAAAGCCTTTGACTCCACCCTATTGAGAAGAGCTGCATGTGGGAAGCCTCCCCACACATGAGAGTTGTACTCCATACACGGGCGAATAAAACCCGTGTACAAGGTCAACAACTGTGCAGGGATAAAGAAAGTTCGGAGTCGGCTTATCACACCTAATCTCTTAGAAGCAGATTTCACAAGAGATGTAATATATTCTTTCCAAGACAGATCCCGAGAGAATGAAACCCCAAGCATGTTTAAGGATGATGCTGGACTGAGCTGGACATTACTAAACATTAGTGGGTAATCCTGGGGAAGATTTTGTCGGGTTGATAAGTGTAAGAACTGAGTTTTTGATGCATTAAATATAACAAGATTATTTTTACTCCAGTCAGAGATACGAGCCAGGTCAGACATTAGGTGTGCCATAGCCTTATCCCTTTTTTGTTGAAGTAACTGCTGAGATGGACGTTGCAGAAACCGAATGGAAAGGTGAAGGGTGGAATCATCAGCGTATGAGTGGATAGGGTTAGATGTACAGCAGCTCAGAAGGTCATTGATGAATAAAAGGAAGAGAGTTGGTGATAGGACAGAACCCTGAGAAACACCACTGTTGATAGGTCTAGAAGAACGATGGCCGTCTACAACAGCAGCTATAGAACGACCAGAAAGGAAGCTAGAGATGAAGGCACAGATAGAAGGATAGAAACCGTAGGAGGGCAGTTTGGAAATTAAAGATTTATGCCAGACTCGATCGAGAGCCTTTGAGATGTCAAGTGCAACGGCAAAGCTTTCGCCAAAGTCCCAAAAGGAGGATGACCATGAGTCTGAAAGGTAGGTGAGAAGATCGCCAGTGGAGCGTCCCTGACGGAACCCATACTGACGATCAGAAAGAAGGTTGTGATAGGAAAGATACTTTAAGATTTTTTTGTTAAGAATTGACTCGAAAACGTTTGAGACACAGGATGTTAAAGCAATTGGGAATGGTCACCTTTCTTTGGGACTGGCTGAATGAGCAAACTTCCAGCAAGAAGGAAAGGTACAAGTTGATAGACAAAGGCGAAAGAATTTACCTAGGCAGGGTGTAAGCACAGAAGCACAGTTTTTGAGGACAACAGGAGGGACTCCATTAGGCCCATATGCCTTGTTAGTATTGAGGCCAGTGATGGCAGAAAATACATCAGCTGAAGAAATTTTAATGTCAGTCATGAGGAAGTAGAGTGGGGAAGTGATGGATGAACAGCACCAGAATTGTCTAAGATGGATTTGGAGGAGAAAGTCTGAGCAAAGAGATCTGCTTTATCAGTAGAAGAAATAGCTACAGAGCCATCAGAGGAGAAAAGAGGAGGGAAGGATGATGAAGTAAAGTTGTTAGAAAGGTTTTTGGCAAAGTGCCAGAAGGAGCGAGAAGAATTCGAGTTGGAGAGTTGAGAACATTTAGCACGGATGAAATTATTTTTAGCAGAGCAAAGAACAGACTTAGCACGATTCCGGGCAGAAATATATAAAAGTTGTGATTCAGGGGTGGGTTGACTTCGGTACCTTTTATAGGCCCCCTCCTTGTTGTGGACAGCATTAGAACAAGCGTGATTAAACCAAGGCTTTCTTGCATTAGTCAGAGGATATGAGAAAGGAATGTATGCGTCCATGCCCGAGAGAATAACCTCCGTACCACTATCGACTTAATGGTCCGTATTCTCCCGTATTCTCGTCGCTTAAGGAGGCTCACTAGCACCTCTCTCTTATCGATTTATTTTTGGATGTGCCTGGTTAATATCCTTTTGTACGTTATGTGATGAGTAAGGATGGAAGTCTGGAGGGTGAAGTGTTCGAAAGGGTGCAGCAGGGAAGGAAGGTTGCTGGTTTGTTGAAAGCAGTGATAAGAAACAGGGAGGTGAGCATGGGAGTGAAAAAGTTGTTACATGACAGTATTGTGATAC
Source organism: Birgus latro (assembly GCA_018397915.1). Lineage (NCBI taxonomy): Eukaryota > Metazoa > Arthropoda > Malacostraca > Decapoda > Coenobitidae > Birgus > Birgus latro. The sequence continues at coordinate 53,021 of JAGKTI010003826.1, forward strand.
CAACTCTGACATATGGAAGTGAAGCTCGGACCCTGTTGGAAGGACAGAAGTCAAGAGTGAGAGCAGTGGAAATGAGTTATTTAAGAGGAGCATGTGGAGTCACATGGAGAGACATATTAACAAATGAGGAAGTGAAGGAGCGTTGTGGTGTGGTTGAGGACGTGATGGGAAGCGTTAGGAGAAACACGTTAAGGTGGTTTGGGCATGTGGAGAGGATGGAGAGTGAAAGACTGACGAGGAGAGTGTATGTGAGCGAGGTGGAGGGGGCGAGAGGGAGGGGGAGGCCGAGGATGAGATGTAGGGATGGAGTGGAGAGGTATATGAGAGAGGGGGGTGTGAGTTGGGAGCGTGGTAGTGAAGTGGCAGGGGACAGAGTGACATGGAGGCGATTTGTTTGTGGCCACCCCGTGTGGGATTGAGGCGTCTGGCAATAGATAGATAGATAGACTTTTTGTAGAATATAGTTATATGAAATCGAAACAGAGGAGGGCAGAAAGGTGTAATAAGCAAAATAAATCACCTAAGAAAATGTGTTAGGGAACTGCCTTACGCGACAAGAATACTGGCCATACTTATAAGTAAAGGAGAATATTAAAGAGACGGATAGAAGAATAAGATGGTAAGGAAGAGGTTTTCAAGCCTCCTAAAATAAGCAAAATAAATCGCTTAAGAAAATGTGTTAGGGAGCTTCCTTACCCGAGAAGAATACGGGCCAATGTACTTGTGAAAACTAAAGACACTTACAAAAATAAACTTTTTTTTTTTTATGCAAGCAAGAAGAAACCAAAGGCCACAGGCCTGTATACTGTTCCTTCCAAGAAAAAGCCAAAACAATACAAAAGAGAGCCAAATTCAAGATCCGTTCAATTCGAGATGCCTGGACACACTGCGTTTGAAAGACTGGAGATCATAGGAAGTAGGAAATACAGACAGAGGAAGACAGTTCTAGAGTTGACCAGTTGCATAAATGAAGGACTGGGAGTAACGGTTAACTCTTGCATTAGAGAGTTGGACAGAAAAGGGATGAGAGTTTGTTGCTAGACGGGTAGTACGTGCCCGTCGTAGAGGTGGAGGGATGCAAGCAGACAGTTCAGAGGAACAGTGACCATTGAAGTAGCGATAGAAGAGAGATAAAGATGCAACAGTGCGGCGAAGAGACAAAGGTTGAAGGGAATCAGTAAGAGGAGGAGAGTTAATGAGAGAAAAAGCCTTTGGCTCCACCCTATTGAGAAGAGCTGCATGTGGGGAGCCTCCCCACACATGAGAGTTGTACTCCATACACGGGCGAATAAAACCCATGTACAAGGTCAACAACTGTGCAGGGGTAAAGAAAGTTCGGAATCGGCTTAGCACACCTAATCTCTTGGAAGCAGATTTCACAAGAGATGTAATATGTTCTTTCCAAGACAAATCC
>JAGKTI010003827.1:0-32830 GCA_018397915.1 Birgus latro
GATATTAAGTTGGTTTTGCACTTTGATGTGTTGAGCTAAGTCACCATAGGTTAGGTAGGGTTAGGGTTGATCAGTTGGGTTAGATTAAGTTGTTTTTTGTTAGGATGTAGTGTTTTGTCAGGTTAGTTTAGGTTATGTAAGGCTGTGATATGAATATGTAGGGATAGACTAGTACCACTTTTTAATAAGTTTTGGTTGACATAGTTTTTATCCATTGTACTTGAGAAATGCAAATGAATTAGTTTGATTCACTATGCATCTCGTTAAGAATTAAATTGAAGTAATGGTGTTTATTTTGCATCCCTCTCCCCTTTTTTTTTTTACATTCACTTTAACAGCAGTATAATGAGGGCGTTTAATTGTACAGTAGCATAGTACAGTAGACCTTTGATTGAATGGGAGTCAATAGATCAGTTATTGAATTCAATAGACACTAAGGAGGCCACAGGACTTTCATCAGCTATAATGAACAGTGTCCATTAAATGGGGTGCAATGGGTTACAATACATGTGTTACCTGCCCTTTTTACTCCAACCTAGCCCCTGTAATTGTCCTCACCCCATTGAGATTGCTGAGTTGTAATAACGGACTGTACGGTTATCTCTCGGTTGTCCATTGTCGCAATATCCAGCACTTGTTGCTTGACTCTGTCAAAGCTATCAGGTGAAATTAGGCAATATCTGACTCAGAAACAGGAAGCAATCGGCAGTGCTGTACGTTTTTCAGTGGTGATGTGTATCACCCAGGTCAGACATGGGACCCAATTGGCACACGGGCTGACCCCGCAAGACACCAGCCAGTTACAATGTGTTGAGGGAGTGGCTCATCCGATGTGTCAAGACTACTGTCGCTATCTCATTCTCTCTCATGGACACCATATAGTGAGGACGTATCTTAGCATTGTGCATGTGTGACCCACGCAGTGGCTACCCCCTAGTGCTGTGACCTAGCCTGTGGCCCTCTGTGCCCTAGTGCTGTGACCATTGTACAGTATAGTGATGACGTATCTGTATGTTGTGCATTTGTGACCCATGCAATGGCCATTTGTCACTAAACCACATGGGATTAACGGCCGTATGCTTAAACACGGATGGAAAGGCCCTACATTGGTCCCTACTTTACACACTAAGGAAAGCACAAGCAAGCCCTCAATTTTTACACAGTATGCTAAGAGAGCATTAAGGGAAAGGGGGCGGTTGGTAGCCCTGCCTGACCGGTTGGTATGCCGGAAGTGCTCCCGTGGGAGTCAGCGTGACTATTCTTTTTCCAAACGATGTCAATCAACAATGAAAAAATATAATTTCCCGTAATTTTGTTATATATTAGCACTTATTAGTACGTATACTTTATATACTTTTACAGTAATAAACTTTTCAGTCAATACTTATGTTGTAAATATGATAGTTTAGCGCTGGTGAAGGGTTAGGTTAGGTTAGGATGAATTTGGTTGTTACCCTAAAATTGGTTAGGATAGCCTAAAATTAGTTGGGATTAATAAGGTTGGGCTGAATTACGAAAATTTATGTTAGGTTTGGGTAAATGAACACTGATAAAGGGCAATTTCGCCGAAAAATAGCGTTCTAAGATGGCGTTCGTCAGTCTTCCAGCACAGGTCAGGATAAGTTTGGTTAGGTTAGCATAAAATTGGTTAGGTTAGTCTAAATAGGTTAGGTAAGGTTAGGATAAATAAGGTTCGGTTGTTACGAAAATTTAGGCTAGGTTTGGATAAGTAGGCACAGCAAGGTTTATTTCGCTCATATATAGCGCTCTAAGATGGCGTGCGTCTATCTTCGTGCCTCGCAAGATAGTGGCAGTCTGTGAACAAACACCGCATTTTAATGCACTTTTCACCACATTTAAAGAAACGAAAAACACCGAAACTTGAAAACGCAATTCGAGAGTACTTGAAGAACTCTATGAAGGGCTAAAGCAAGGAAAAAATGCAAAATAAGGTGGTCCTATGTCTCCTTAACTGTTGCCAAGAATTATGAATAGGATGCTGCTGATTAATAATTAAAAATGGAATTTGAAGAAAATGAAAAACAGTTTGCAGTGCCTGATATTAAAACGCAAAGATGATCTGATGCTGCCACGACGCTGCATAGTTTGGCCTATGAACGAAGAATAGTACCTTTCTCCTATTATGTATTAACGTATATTATTTCCTGTAGCGTTGACTGCGCGTTCTATATTCAGTTAAATCACATGGGTAACGTATAAAAGTGGTTTACACATCTCAGTTTTAGGATCTCACTTACTATTAACCACTAAAAAAAAAGAAAAAAAAAAGACCGTGTCACCACCAGTGGTCACCACTAGGGCAGAGACGGGCCCGAGCTTGACCTACTACTCGGTAAGGTACGGCCCGCGTGTTTTAATAACCAACAGTTCATTTCCATTATATGTTTGCATTGCATTTTTAGCAATTTAAAATATTTTTTACATGAATTACTTACATTATTTTATGGTTTCTGGAGGTAGAGAGTTACTTTGTTACAAATAATTAAATGTAGGATTTGCGAAAGCCATAGCATGCCTCCCCTTAAAAAAATGTTGGAACAACCCCTACAAATTGATGGAAGTCTTTCCTTACTTAAACTTTTAGCATACCGTTTTGATATAGGGCCCTTAGGAAAGGCCCTGCATTAGCTTTAAGCATACGGCTGTAAGTGCACTGTACTGCATAGTGCACAGTACTACTCTACCCTCCATCGATGCCAACACTAGGTGAGTACAATATGATTGATTGTACAGTGGAATCTCCTAAATCACGCATCTCTAAACAGCAGATTCATAATACGCGGCAACGTCATGCAACAGTTTGCAGTATCAGTTGTTTACCAACCACCACGCCTACTGGATGCATCAGAGTATTACGCACTATAAATTCTAATTTATATCTTTGAGAGGTATGTTTATGAAAATGCCCAATAACTGTGGTAATCCAGGAATAATAAAAAGTAACTGGCGGCAGACTCGTTCCAATAGAAAATAGGGAAAGGGTGAACCCGCCAGAATGAATCCCATAGAGTAATTCTTCACTAGACAGACGCGGCGAATCCATCTATAATAACAAACACGATCTCAGATTAAGTAATTTTGGTACATATGTCTAACTATCTATCTATTGCCAGACGCCATGATCCCGTAAGGGGTGGCCATTTGACTTTGAGTTATTTGTTTTACAGGGAGGGGCACTAACCCTCCACCAACCCACTTGTTGACACGTAGGGAGCACGTATGGTTTGGTTATATGGATACCACCCAGCGTTGTAAATGGTTTCTTGGCTTACAAGAAACCATTTGGCTTGTCACTCAATGTAAAGCCACCTGTAAGGGAAAGAAAAGCAACAAGAAGTAAGAGGAAAGATGAGAGAAATAGGAAGAGAGGAGGGCAGGCCCAGAAAGTAATGCAGATAATTAACTGTTGAATTATGATTACAAGAAATGAGTGGGGAAAAAAAATTGGTGTGTTCAAGGAAGCAGGCAGGTCACCATCGGCATTGTTTATGAAAGATCTCTCCAACTGGCTGCATTGTTTACTAAACCACCTCTCCTGCTGGATGCGTCAGTGTTTCATACATTCTAAATCCTCATTTGTAGCTTTCAGAGGTAAGTTTATAAAAATTCCCTGTAGATGTGGTAATCCATGAATAATAAGTAACCTGTGAAAGACTCATTTCAATAAAAAATATAGAAAGGCTGAGCCCATTTGGTAAGCTTAATGAATCGACAAATCTTATGATGATGACACTACTTCCGTTGCCTCCACACTGATCTTTGATGGGTCCCAAAGGGAGGTTGATGAGAAGGAAGCGGCACAGAGGCAGCAGCACACTCACTTCATGCTGAGAGGTCGTAGTCCACCTCAAGCCTTGGAACCCCTCCCCCCACATCCCGGTCATTTTGGCTGTAAACAAATTAGGCTGTAGTGGCCTAAAGTGGCAGATGGCCAAATTGCCTTACTGCCAAAGTATAGGTTATGTTAGGTACAGCCTAAATGTTTTCAGCCTAACAGGACCATGGCTAAAAATAAATACGGCCGAATGGTTCTGAACTCCTTCCCCCTCCACTGTCCATTCAAGCAGTGTCGTCAGTCAGAGTCAGGTGAGACCCATACAATATTGTTCATTTCCATCAACTATGCTTTACCAATATCCTCTCCAGGTTGTTGGTGTTTGCTGATAACCAGTTTGATACAGGTTTTGACCAGTTTGATGTACAGTAGGGCACCAAGTTTCGCACCAAATAGGGACCATGAAAAGTGCCACCAAAGTTGATTCTGTCAAAGTTGGGGCATTGACCTTATGGGAAATAAGCTAATAGGGACTGGGCCTGTAAGAAAACTCACTCCTCTTGTGTATTTCCTACTTTAAATACGTCCTAAAGTTACTTGAAATGTTGCTGCCTTTGAACACTGTAGCCAACACAGTGTTACGTTTCTTTGCAACTGCATCATAAAATAGGCGGGCATGGTCTAGAGTTTCAGGCCCTGACACACTAATGCCTTCCCAGGTCCTCCTATTCAACCATTGTAACAAATATTGATCAGCCACTAGCATAATTGAGCTGTACTCGGTCACTGTTTTTACTCGTCTACCCCTGGCCCCTGGTTCAAAATGACAGTAATCTCTCTGTTATCCGGATGGCCATTACCTGGACAGTCCATTACCCGGACGCTGTGATCTGGCTGTTCAAAACCACATGAACATTTTCGTGCCCGGCCAGGTGGGAGTAGCCTAGTTGCACCACCCTGTCTGGCTGGGTAGTTCACCCACTGACTTCTAGAGACCCCCCCTCAATCCTTCTCATTTCCTGCACGGTGACAGTATAGTAAGCATCTTGCGGACAGTGGTGGTGCACATTGTGGCTTTTGTGGTTGTTTCCTGCCTGCTTCAGGCCTTGCTATTCCTTGCTTGCCTCATCCTATAGTGTGTAATGATGGCCCCCTTCACCAGGGAAGAGGAAGAGGGTAGTGCTGACACTTTAGAATGGGAGATCCTGGGTAAGATTGATGGGGGATGGTTGAATCGTGAGTGTTGATGTTGAGTTTTTTCTGGTTTACTGTACCATGAGTTTATTATATTTTACCATGATTTTATTCCATTCTTCTATTATGTTTTGTGTGCCCCCTGCATTTTTCTTATGTAGCTTTTGTGTGTGTGTGTGTGTGTGTGTGTGTGTGTGTGTGTGTGTGTGTGTGCAGGGTATGACCCTGCCATGGTGATTGCTTGTCTGTGGTTGATGGGTCTGCTTGACCATGGTAATTGCTTGGCTGTTTATAGGTCTGCTTGGCCAGATAGTGTTAACAACAGGAACAAGTGGTGTATGATGTACTGTAGTGGCCTTTTACACTGACTTTCAAAGTTAGGTTATGTATGAATGGGGCCAGAGGAGAAAGTCTGTTATCCAGGTGGAGCCATTACCTGGTCATGCCTTTGGCCCTGTTACGTCGGATAATTGAGGGATTTCTTCGCAAGGGCTAGATTGCTGGTTAATATAGTAGTCCCTTAATCTGGGTGTGTTCATTATCCGAACGCTGGACTTTGGCTGTATTAAACAATTATCTGAATTTACTTGCTATTATATAGACGTACAAGTCCCCAAGAGCTTCGGCCGGCCAACCGACATGTTTAAACATTCAATATCGTGGCCGCTGGGCTCGAGCCGTGAGCAGGAAGTAGGCCATAACCTGCAACCAGAGCTAAAATATCTGTCTGCCCCTGTACAGAATGATCAAAGTCGTGCACTTGTCCGATTACTCCCAACAAACCTCCAGTATCCGAATATTACGACTGTAACCCACAAGCGGTGTCAAAACATCCAAAGTTGCACAGCCACCGGGCTAAGTCTTTCTTAACTGCCGCTGAGATTGTAACACAGACCGTAAGTCACAAGTACAAGTTCAGTGACTGTGGCCGTCTGCCTCTCTACCGAACGTTCAAAGTCCCCCGGTCAGCTTAAGTTGTGTTTCCGCTTGGCCACTCGGTGTCTAACAGACCACAAACCATGAGTATATATACGGCAAAAGTGTCCATCCTCCTCGTGACAGAAGGGTAAAACTCCTGCCCACAGCCTTGCTTCTCTCCCCCTCCCATCCTTTCTGCATACCCTCCTGGCTCCCCCCTCACTCCTGCCCTCCTCAGTGGTGATAATACCAACTCATGAGTTTTTAAATTTTTTTCCAGTTTGTTCGACTAGTGTTGGTCGTATTGAAATTCTGCAAAATCCATGCGAAAGCTCTTGAAATTCTGCATCTAGACATATGCTTAACTCTTGGAAGGTGCTGGCAAAATATTGTACTAGGATGGTGAGAAGTACCTTCCACTCACTCAATGTAGTGCTGCTTTGGGTGTCTGCCCTTTCCTCTCTTCCATCCTTCCATCTTTCTTTCCTACATTCTTTCCTACATTCTTTCCTCTTTCTTCTGCCTATGGGTGACTTTACACTCCCTCTTGTCTTTCTTTCCTTCATTCTTTCCTTTTCCTTCTGCCTATGGGTGACTCTACACTGAGTGACAAGCCAATGGTTTCCTGTACACTAGGAAACCATTTACCACACTGGGTGGTAACCATATAACCAAATTATGGCACCTGGTGGCTTAGTGCATAATTAAGGTCCTCCAGTCAGATTAAGCCTGTGTAGGTTTATATCCGAGGGGTTGTTGGGGATTATTGCTCATTTAATGCCATTCAGGGATGAGTGAGGCTGGTCACTATCATCTTAAATGTCAGGACCAACTTGCCTAGACCCAGGTTCCTACGCTCCAGTATGGGACAACATAGGATTGGATGATGGATGGATGGAAGTTTTACTCCTGAACACTTTATTTTCTTTGCATTTCTGTACTTTTACTTATCAGTTTCATATGTTTTTATTAGTTTATCTTATTGCATAAACATCAAAGATGATGGTATACCATTTCTACCAATATACAGTACCGTAAAACACCCTGACTTCAGACAGCGCCCAAACTTCAAACATTTTGTGAAAAAATGTAGTAATTCAAGTTTATTGGAAGAGAGTGCGATATTTGCAAATAATAATGATGTGGGTAGGTAGGATAATCTTCAGAGATTATTATGTATAAGTCCTATTAAACTAGCTTGAATATGTGTGGGTGAAAATAATTTATGAATCAAATGGAAAAAAAATCGACATTTTTTATCCCTGCAAAACTTTGTTGACACAGAAAACTATTTTAAAATACAGTATATACATGCATAATCTTGCTATGAGTGTTTTAATGGATATCTCTTTATTTTTCAGAAAAAATTCCTAACTTCGGACAGACAAATTACTTAAGCTAAATAAATTCCAAACTTCGGACAGACATTATAATTAAGCCAAACATTGAATAATAACATTGGTTAATGATAAAGTAATGCTAATTATATAAACAGAAAAACATGGCTAAAACAGTGAAATCTCCTACATAGAGGAAAAGAGAGTATACACTCAACCCCCTGCTATTGTGCCTAATTGGTTACAGTAAACCAGCGTGATAGCTGATTTTGGGATAGCTGAACTAAAGAATCAATGGGAAAATTTCTAATTGGTTTTTCGGTGGCCCATTTCCCTAACTTTTAACCACTTTATGCCTATGATTTCCAGCCAATCTCTCCTCCAACATGAAATAAAGCATTATTATATTAATAATATTATAATCAATGAATAAACAACATAAAAGACCTTCAAACTTACTTTTATAAGGATTAAGGAAGGCTTGGGTGGTTTGAAGGGTCCCGAGGCTTGGGGGTGGCTTAATTCCTGCCGTCACAAAATAGGAAAAAAGTGCCTATCTTCGCCAGATAATTTAATTTGAGAGCTCAAAGTTGGTCTTCTTCTTCTTCATCTCTTTGAATGAAGATCTCTTTGTCAGCAGAACAACAGGAATAATACCCACATCAGTTTTACTCAATGCTATAAGGATGAGAAGTAGTGAAATACAGTGAAATAAAAAGGTAAACAAATGGTGTGGAAGTATCATCTACATCTTGGGATTGAATTTTATTCTTTTTTTCTTTAGTTATCGATGGGCTTTGTTCATTATTCATTTCATATATCACGATGGAATTCAAAAAAATTACTTATTTAAGATATATGCAACGATGTTTTAATGTGAAATGTTAGAGCAACATGGCTGAAGATTGTACATACTGGCATTAAGTCGGGATGGAGCTTGGGTGTAGGTTTAGTGGCTGAGTGCTGATGAAAATAATCTGTAATTCGACGCTGGTGTAAGGCATTCATGTAGGCATGGTACTTGCCCTGATAACCTTCAAGGGCTTTATTAATGTAGGATATGCGCTGTTCACTGTTGATAGTGGTATCTTGCTCTAAAATGTGACGTATCAGGCCACTCAACTCAATCAAAGTCTTGATGTCGCACCAATCCAGTGCTCGTTCATAACCCAAGCGCTTCAAACTCAATGCGTGATAGAGTTCTTGGGGTGCGTGATAATGTGTTTGGTTGTGCATTTGATGTGTGCTTGATAGCGGATAAATGCAATAGCCGAATGCGTGATAGCAGGGGGTTAAGTGTACAGGCATTATATTGCTACCATTGTTAGGGTAAAACCAGAAATACATGTCAGGTTTCTCAAACACATTCAGGGTACACCTCACACATTTGTATACCCAATGGTTGATGACAGCAGTGACATAGACAAAGAGGACGTACTGAAGGTGTTACCAGAACCAACACTTGATCGCAAGAAAAGGATGATTTTTGATGTAGATGTGAACCTTTGGCCTAAGTAATGATAATAATATTTGATATAGATCTGTAAGAAGATAGTCAGTATTACCAGTACCAAAGTTATTGCCGGTATGGTGCTACAGTATGCTGCCTTAACGAGTAATGAGTTTTATTTTGAAGAAAAAAAATGATTCTATTTATTTAGTTACAGTAATTTATACTGGCCTTCATAACATGTGCCTGTGTGTGCATGTATCTGTTGATTTGTGTGCCAGTTAGTGGGTGTGTGGGTGTCAATAGAACCTGTCCGAAGTGTTTAACATTAGATTATGTTCTTTGAGTATGCATTTGTTGAGTCAGTGAGGTAGCTACTTGATAATTAAGTGAAGTTTTGTTTAGGAAAAAGAGATCAGTTCCCCATACAGTTTGGAATATATGCATTGCATTTTTATATAATTTTTTCGTCTGAAAAAGTTTCTGAAGAGTTCTTAGATATATTTGTGACCAGAATACCTCACTGCAATGTGATATGATGCACCTTAATGTGATCTCAAATTATGATCTCTATATGGAATGCATTTTTATATAATTTTTTCATCTGAAAAAGTTTCTGAAGAGTTCTTAGTTATATTTGTGGCCAGAATACCTCACTGCATTGTGATATGATGCATCTTAATGTGATCTCAAATTATGATCTCTAAAAAGAAGAAATTTTTGGAAGTTTCTCTTTATATATGTATAATTTGGGCCACGAGTACCCTGTGTTTTTTTTTACATTTTTAAAAAACTTCTAAAGTGTCCGAAGTTTGGCCAGTGTGTCCAGAGACAGGTGCTATTAATCATTCTCATGTTTAAAGGGCAAACACCTGAATGTCCGAAGTTTGGAAGAGGTGTCTGAAGTTAGGAACAAATTTCCTAACTTCGGACACTTGAAAAAAAAAAAGTTTAGCATGGCTGATTTTTTTTTTTTATTATATGGATTTAGTAGGTACTGTCCCTGGCTACCACTTGACACCAACAGGGATAAAATTGCACCATTTTACACAGAGTTATTCATTAAAACACATAAAAAGTGTCCGAAGTTAGGGTGTTTTACGGTAATCAATTTCCGGTGGCATATTTGGCGGTGGATTTTTTTTTTTTTTTAAGCCCTGGGAGAAATCACTCAAACTGTCTTCAGGTTTTTTGTGTTTTCTTGTTTATGCATTGTTTTCTTGAAGTTTAGCATTAATATGGATAATCGTATGTGCATTTTGATGTCTCAGTGTGGCAGAATGAGTGGAAAACAGTGCCAAAATTAGGAGGGGTACTCTACATACAGTAGTGTATAGGTAGGGTGTTTTTTGGTTTTCATTTTTTTTTTTTCATGGTTTTCTTGGTGTTTAGCATTTCTTTGGATATTCCTATTTGTGTTTTGATGTCTGAATATGGCAGAATGACCTGAAAACAGTGCCAAAAGTAGGTGGGGTACTGTACATACAGTAGTGTATTGGTAGGATGTTTTTTGGTTTTCATTTTTTTTTAAACGGTTTTCTTGATGTTTAGCATTACTTTGGATATTCCTGTGTGTGTTTTGATGTCTAAATATGACGGAATGACCTGAAAACAGTGCCAAAATTAGGAAGGGTACTGTACATACAGCAGTGTATAGGTAGGGTGTTTTGGTTTTCAGTGTTTTATTTTGTGTGGTTTTCTTGGTGTTCAAAATTTTTTTTGGATAATCCTGTGTATCTTTTGATGTCAGAATGTGGCAGAATGACTGGAAAACACTGCCAAAATAAGGAGGGGTACTGTACATACAGTAGTGTATAGGTAGGGTGATTTTTTTGTTTTCAGTGGTTTTTCTACATGGTTTTTTTGGTGTTTAGCATTACTGTGGATATTCCTGTGTGTTTTGATGTCTAAATATGCCTGAATGATTGGAAAACACTGCCAAATTAGGCATAGGTACTGTACAATAGGTTAGGTAATGATTGGAGGTTGGACATAGGATCTGTGTATAGTAGGGGAATGTTCATTATCCTGATGTTGCCAATACCCGGACATGCCTTTGGCTCTGTTATATCCGGATAAATGAGGGATTGTGGTATTCTGATGGCCTGTACCAATCTACCTGTTTAAATGTATTTTTCTTCAAGTTATATTGGTCCAGTGATAAAAAATATTTACTTTTGTGCGGTTTATGTTTTTTGTATTTATACCGAATTCTCTTGTCAAAATTTTTGGGGTAGTAGTCATGGAACACGACCTTTACCGTACGGCTGCTGCGAAAAATGATTAGGTTAGGTTAGGAATTACATACAATATACCTAACCTAACCTAACTTTTCCATGCAAATTTAGAAAAGAAATAGAATTCAGTATAAATATAATAATAATACTTTACACAAGGAAATTATATATTTTTTCCTGGTCATAAGACTAATATAACTTTAGAAAAATTATATTTGAATAGGCAGATCGAAGTACAGGTCATCCGAATATTGATTGGCTTTAACTTCACACAGCTGTTTTCTCTTATTACCCACAGTCGACTCTGGCATATTATACATTTTACACGTTTCAGAGTTACAAGCACCCTTTTCCATTTCTGTCATGATTTTATTTTTAACTTACCTGCATTTTTTCTCCCCCTTGCGGTGGTAGTCACTGTGGTGAGAATTAAAAACTTGCTGTGCCGGAAGGTGCTAAAAAGTTTTTTTTTATCATGTTCTCAATCACGGGAATATTTGCTGGCTGCTGCGAAAGTGTGTTACTCCAAATTTGATGCTATGAAACCTGATGCCCTACTACTTGTGGTTTGGGGTGAAAGGGAACAAATTTTCCAAGATGACAGACTCATAAGTAATTTTTGCTATTAGATTAGTTATTTCTAATGCGAAATTCTCAAATTGTGGCCAGTGCCCAGTCTCATAACACTGTGATTTAGGAGATTCCACTGTATTACAGTATATAGACTACTTCATTACTGTACTCTATGTACTGTAATGTATTTTGTTTGATTTTGATCTTTTACTCATGGGCAATATTGTTGGAAAGTTTTTAGGATAGAGGGTCGGGATGAATAGCGTAGGGTTGTGACATATTATTCGGCTCGGCACCAAATGAATAGCTGATTGGGGGTACTGATGCAATAACCACTGTTTCGCAATATCTGGCGAGGGGGTGGGTTGGCTGAATTATGCCGGATGATTGAGATATTACTGTAGTAATAACTTTACTGGTCATGAAGAAGTGCTATGAAATTGATGCAGAATAAGCAGCAAAAGGGTGAAATTATTGGCCAAGCTAGTGTAAGATGGATATAGTTTTCATTTCTAGTACTATACCAATTTCACGCTATTAAGGCCTAAAAGCCACGCCCACTTTCTGTGTGGAAGCTGGTGATTGGTTCATATCAAATGTTTGAGTGGCTACCCATGTAATCATACTATATGTGTTCTCAGTTTGCAATCGGGCCTGTCTCTCTCTTCAGTAATGTTAATAATCAAGAAAATGGATATAAAAATAACGTGAAGGAATTAGCATTTCACAGAAGATGCAAAAAAAGTTAATTATTTACCATAAATTGCCTAAGTCAAGGATACAATTCGTTTTCGAATGAAACCTAGTCACTATTTTTTTGTTTTGTATCAAACATGAATTTACTACAACCAAGCGACACCAAGCATTGATTACAGTAGTCCGTGAAGTACAGTGTGTATAGTCTAGTTATGTCCAAATCATTATATAACTGATAAAAGTCATTATCATTACAGCCATCCATTGGGAGGTAAAATGCTCAGGGGAACAGCCTGTCACTCGATGGGAATTTAAATATACCACCAGGCAGCTGATGTCATCTCTCAGCTGTGAAGTGTCAAAACCTGATAAATTTCCTTAATTTCTTTTATTATCCAGTTACATACTGTATATTGCAGTACCAGTAAGCCTATACCGTACTTTAAAATGCATGGTAGCTTATAATTATGAAGGCCATAGAAGTAATGGTTACCAATATGAAGGGGTGTGGAAGTACCGACAGTGAGTGTGTATGTACAGTACTGGGCTCCAGTGATATACCCTTGCTCATCATGGAGGGAGAGAGAGAGAAAAAGCAGGGTCCTGAGTAGGGAAGGTAAGTTACCTGTTTAATTTTGCGCTACATTGCTTACAGTGGTATTTATAATATGAGCAGCAGAACAGTCTACATTTGAAAACCGTCATCACTGTGGCTGTTCCTTTTACCTCCCCATGGACTCAGTTTATGTGTAAATTTTATGAGTTATACAATGATTTGGGATATACAGTATGCACGGAAAGTGTTGACGCCATCTTACAAAAAAGAAAACTTTCTTGTGGTTAGCAAGGAGAAACAAATAAATTAACACTCACCATTGAATTTAGTATTTACTGGCATTCCCCTTCACCTTTATTATCTTCTTAAGGCGTCTGGGGGGACTGATGGCATAGTTTTGCAGAACAGATGGACTAAAACTGCTCCATAGCTGCAGCCTCAAGTTTAGGCAAAGATGATGTGTCCATACTACGCAGCTGCCGCTTCATGTGCGCCCATAAATTTACAATGGGATTGATATCTGGGCTGTTTCCGGGCCAATCTCGAATAAAGGGAACCTCACAGTCTGTTAGCCACTGTTTCACTGATATTGCAACGTGCAGGGGCAGAATCTTGCATAAATACTCTTGCCTTGGTTTTATCAAAAGAGTCACTTAAAACGTCACATAAGAGCTCCAAATAATTGTTCTGGTTCACTTTTTCATTTGCAGGTAGAATTACCAACTCACCAACACCATAATATGTAAAGCAGCCCCAAGCCATGAGTGAGGCTGGGTATTTAACAAACTTGGAAGTGTACTTAGGATCCAGGGGGTCACTGCCTGGTTTGCGGTACACTCTTGATGAAGGGGTACCAGTGACAGTAAATGTTGACTCATCACTCCAAAGCACAGTTTTCCATTGCTCCTCACTCCAGGCAAGATATTTCTTAAAAAAATTTACTCTCTTTTTCTTCTGAAGTGCAGTTAGCAGTGGTTTTTTACGAGCACAAAAACTCCTGTAGCCCAGATCGTCATGCAACAGCTGCTGCACACTTCTGACAGACACATCTGCCAGCAACTGTGGGTTCTTTTCTTTTAAATCCCATGCTGTTAGCCTTGGATCCTTGCTAACTTGCCTTGAGATCAGCTGACGGGTCCTGAAGGTTGTCTTACGAGGTCTCCCAGGCTTGGGAAGTGGAGTGGGAGGAATGGCCTCCCCACTGTCCTTGAACTGCTTCACCAGTCTCTGCACTGTCCTCAGTCTAACACCATCTGATTTGCAATAAATGGGAGTTTGTGGCCAGCTTTGTATAAAGTAATCACTTCCACACGTTTGTCCTTGCTTGTGGTTACTTTAGGCATGATGAGAATGTGGTAGGTAACCAAATAACTGTGTTATTTGAGTCAAAACATGCCCTTGTGGTGCATCACACACAGAGACAATCCTCCTCCTGTGGCTGCCCAAACATTACTGAGCCTGCTCCTGTGGTGCCAAACCTATCAAGCAGGGTTGCCAGCTCCCGTTGAAAAAGCGTCAGCTCATTTCGCATCACAGGGGAGGGTAGTATTGACCCTACTTAATGCGAAAAAGAATGACGTCGGCCCTTTAGAGTCAATACTTTCCATGCATACTGTATATTGTCATTCAAACTGTAGTTCACTGAATATTGTACCTTATGTTTGATGTCATTTGTTTGTACCTACATTATGTTTGCTATAGTCATAGAAATAGTGAATAGGCTTCATTCGAAAGTGAACATGCATCCTTGACTCTGATCGTTTGTGGCACCTGTTTTATTTTTAATATCCTCTTAAAACATGTTAATGCCTTGAAATAATTTGCTTTGTTATATTCCTAATAACTAACATTACTGTAGAGAAAATCTGTTCTGTTTATGAACTATCAACTCAATACAAATGAATGGGCAGCCTCACGAACATTTTGTATGGACCAATCAACTGTTTTCAGACAGAAAGTGGGTGTGGCTTCTAGGCCTTGCTAGTGTAAAGTTGGTATAGAATATGCTGTTTCCATTTTTAAACCTGTGCTTGAAATTCCATCTCAAGGAACCATCAGGTATAACTGATTATTGGCCTTATCTTCCTATCAGTTACAGGTACAGTAAGACCTCACTATAACGGACTAATTGGGGCCCAAACCATTCCGAAAAGTGCGAAATTCCAATAAAAGTTACATCCGGACTTCCCCCTGCTAATCCGGACTTTTTCCGATAGATGAGACATTAGTCCGGATTGCACCAACTGTTTTTAAACTGTTTTCAGTGCCATTTCAGTACTGTACTGTGTTATACCTTCACTATATCAATCAAATGGTATAATAATACTGTACTGTACACTGATAAATGTGTCTTTTATTTACCTTATTGTGGTGAACATAGCTGAAGTGGTCAGGCAGTCTGGACTGCTTCTGGCTTTACCGGACTTTTTCAGATATATAGGAGTTTAGTCCGGTAGCTCCTCGAGTCCGATAAAAGCGAATTCCGGTCTGTTGAGTCCATTATATCGAGGTTTTATTGTAGTTCATTATAATGGGAGTCTATTGTATTCCTTTGTTTAGTTGACAAGTCAGTTAAGATATGGCTTTAGAGAAATTCACCATAATGATCCAGTAGTGATTGTTGTGTTAGGGCAGTGAGTAGTTGTAGTGTTATACAAGTAAACATCCCCAAAAACTTGGATCATGTATTGAATGGCCACACGGTGGTCCAGAAAATTGCAGTCAAAGGTATAAAATCTGGTTTCAAGTGGATAATGATTGTCTTCAGTTTAGCTTTATATTTGTACATTAAATGAACTGTTAAAATTCTTCTTAAAAAATGCAGGTGATACACACTGACTTTGGCCTCTGTAGGGCCAGCATGTTGAGATATTAGCTGAGAGTTTCTGTACAGATGACTGACAGTGAATTTCCTTGCATAGAATAACAGGGTGCAGGTATATTTTATGTGGTAGGTGGTGGCGACCATCATCCACTCACTTGATGTAGTGCTGCCTGCTTTTTCCGTAGCCTTTATCATTCTTTTTCTGTGCCTGCCCTCCTCTCTTCCTATTTCTCCCATCTTTCCTGTCACTTCTTAATTGCTTTTCTTTCCTTTACAGGTGGCTTTACATTGAGTGACAAGCCAGATGGTTTCCTGTAAGCCAAGAAACCATTTACAACGCTGGGTGGTAACCATATAACCAAACCATACGTGCTCAACAAGTGGGTTGGTGGAGGGTTAGTGCCCCTCCCCGTAAAACAAATAACTCAAAGTCAAATGGTCACCCCTTACGGGATTATGGCGTCTGGCAGTGGATGGTGGGTGGTGGAGGTATATTTTGGTACTTTCATCTTATGTAACAAATGATTTCCCGAAGTCTATCTGTATCTAGACATCATGATCCCACAAGGGGGGGCAGTTTGTCTTTGAGTTAGTTGTTTTATGGGGAGGGGCACTAACCTTCAGCCAACTCACCTGTTGACATTTAGGGAACACACGGGTTAGTTATATGGTTACCGTCCAGCATTGTAAATGGTTTCCTGGCTTACAGGAAACTATTAGTCTTGGCACTTATTGTAAGCCACCTGAAAAGGAGAGTAATAAAAATTGACTGGAAAGATGGGAGAAATAGGAAGAGAGGAGGGTATACACAGAAAAAGAATGATAACGGCAAAGGAAGAAGTGGGCTGCATGACAAAGTGAGTGGATGATGGTTGCCACCATCTACCACTTGTTTCATCAAGTAATAGGTTTTAATCTGCTTTGGAAAAATATGCATCAGGGTGTATAGTGGAGTTATATTGCCATACCAATGCATTTTTTCTTCTTTATTTATATTATTAACATTTCTGCTGGGATGATATATGTGCATATGTAGTGTGGAAATGTAACCATTGTTATGGTACCTACATTTCTTAAGAGAAAAAAATTCACTTAGACAAATCATCAAAATGTCCTTCAGTCCACTTATCTATCACACTGATCGGCTCTCAGGTTATCTGTCAAATCTCCTGTGATGTGCTGAGGAATAGCTCAAATAAGTCATCAAGACGTGTTAGACAAGGTTTGTGGAAGGTATTAAGAATATATGGAGTGGATGGGAAGTTGTTGAAGGCAGTGAAGAGTATGTATGAGGGTGCTAAGGCTGCAGTGCGTGTGGATGGCAAACTGAGTGAATCTTTCCATTTGAAGGTTGGATTGAAACAAGGATGTGTCATGTCTCCATGGTTGTTCAATCTGTATATGGATGGGGTTATAAAAGAGATACAAGGTCGGGCAGTGGATGTTGGAGTGGCCCTAGTGAGAGAGGGCAGTGTTTGGAAACTCCCTGTACTGTTGTTTGCAGATGATACTGTGTTGTTGAGTGGAGACGAAGGGGAGCTGCAAGGCTTGATAGATGAGTTTGGGAGAGTGTGTAAGAAACGGAATCTAAAGGTGAATGTGGGGAAGAGTAAAGTGATGGTCTTCGAGAGAAGTGAAGCCAGTGAGTGTATAGTGAGATTGGATGGGGAGGATATGGAGAATGTGAGTGAATTTAAGTTCTTGGGCAGTGTGATGAGTAAGGATGGTAGTCTGGAGGGTGAAGTGCTCGAAAGGGTACAGCAGGGAAGGAAGGTTGCTGGTTCGTTGAATGCAGTGATAAGAAACAGGGAGGTGAGCATGGAAGTGAAAAAGTTGTTACATGACAGTATTGTGATACCAACTCTGACATATGGAAGTGAAGCTTGGACCCTGTTGGAAGGACAGAAGTCAAGAGTGAGAGCAGTGGAAATGAGTTATTTGAGAGGAGCATATAGAGTCACATGGAGAGACAGACTAACAAATGAGGAGGTGAAGGAGCATTGTGGTGTGGTTGAGGACGTGATGGGAAGCGTTAGGAGAAACACGTTAAGATGGTTTGGGCATGTGGAGAGGATGGAGAGTGAAAGATTGATGAGGAGAGTGTATGTGAGTGAGGTGGAGGGGGCGAGAGGGAGGGGGAGGCCGAGGATGAGATGGAGGGATGGAGTGGAGAGGTATATGAGAGAGGGGGGTGTGAGTTGGGAGCGTGGTAGTGAAATGGCAGGGGACAGAGTGACATGGAGGCGATTTGTTTGTGGCCACCCCGTGCGGGATTGAGGCGTCTGGCAATAGATAGATAGACATGTCAGGGGACAGAGTGACATGGAGGCGATTTGTTTGTGGCCACCCCGTGCGGGATTGAGGCGTCTGGCAATAGATAGATAGACATGTTAAATCTACTGAGAAGTATTGTACATCACTAATTCAGCCAACAAGCTTTATGTTTTATCTGGTGAGTTATGTGTTATATCTTGCGTAACTTCACAGGTCAACTGAGGGAGGAGCCGCAGCTGGAGGGGCCGCTCCTGGTGGCGACCCTCCCACGGGGGAAAATGGGGAAATCCTGGGAGGACCCCGCGGACCCCAGCAGATCGCAGCACAGAAGCGAATGCAACAGACCCAGGCACAAGTTGACGAGGTAAGCCAGATTCCCATGTCACTCGATCATTGTAACCAGAGTAAACTAGTTTCTTTGTTGCAGTGTGACCTAGGTAACATTACTAGATAGGTTGGTACTGTTTATGGTATTTGTGGCATATTTAAATGCATTTCTGAATAAGATGGTGTAAATGAAGTAATGTTTATTTTGGGCATAGTTACCACCATCATAATGAGTGGTGTAAGTTAAGTTCAGTAATGTTTGCGTGAGTTGGTGTTATCTCAGTTTATATCGACTGATTGAAGAAAAACAATAATGAGAGCTGGAAATGGAGAATTGTTTGCTTGTGTCAGTCTTATATTTGAAAAGTTTCATTTACAGAAGAACCCCTGTTAACTGGCAATTATGTGAATTTCAGAGAACCGGATGAATAAATTGGCCGTTATGTGAGATTAACTCTTGTGGATACTTTATAAATACTGTGATTGTTATACCGTAAGCTGTAAGAGCATCAAAACTGGCACTATTATACAGTTTGCACTGCAGTATACAGCTGCACTCCCCATCATGGAGTTGCAGTGAAGTTGATGATGTGCTGATGGAATAGAATAAGCAAACAGTAGTGACCATGTTATACAGTACTCAACTCCTGAGGCAAGGGTTTATTAAGCCACTTTAATAATCAGTATGAAATCTTTGCACTTTTTAATCCAGTTCTGTATCAGCATCCTTTGAAGTAAACTTTCTCGTAACATTACGTTCAAAATTAATTAAAACCACTTCAAATTTCACTTGATTTGAAGTTATGGTATTTCCTCTTGTAAAGTCTCTTACAAATCTTGGATTTCTGTTTTTGCATTAACTCTAATGTTAACATCCTTTACTATTTCTTGGAACTGGTTATTGGCATTATGAGCTGTTTACAAGATGCACTTGTCCATCATGGTGGCACAAAAGCATTTATGTTCTATCTATGTTTCTATCTATTGCCAGATGCCTTAATCCCGCACGGGGTGGCCACAAACAAATCGCCTCCGTGTCACTCTGTCCCCTGCCATTTCACTACCATGCTCCCAACTCACACCCCCCTCTCTAATATACCTTTCCACTCCATCCCTCCGTCTCATCCTCGGCCTCCCCCTCCCTCTCGCCCCCTCCACCTCACTCACATACACTCTCCTCGTCAGTCTTTCACTCTCCATCCTCTCCACATGCCCAAACCACCTTAACATGTTTCTCCTAACGCTTCCCATCACATCCTCAACCACACCACAACGCTCCTTCACTTCCTCATTTGTTAGTCTGTCTCTCCATGTGACTCCACATGCTCCTCTCAAATAACTCATTTCCACTGCTCTCACTCTTGACTTCTGTCCTTCCAACAGGGTCCAAGCTTCACTTCCATATGTCAGAGTTGGTATCACAATACTGTCATGTAACAACTTTTTCACTTCCATGCTCACCTCCCTGTTTCTTATCACTGCTTTCAACGAACCAGCAACCTTCCTTCCCTGCTGCACCCTTTCGAGCACTTCACCCTCCAGACTTCCCTCCTTACTCATCACACTGCCCAAATACTTAAATTCACTCACATTCTCCATATCCTTCCCATCCAATCTCACTGTACATTCACTGGCTTCACTTCTCTCGAAGACCATCACTTTACTCTTCCCTACATTCACCTTTAGATTCCGTTTCTTACACACTCTCCCAAACTCATCTACTAAGCCTTGCAGCTCCCCTTCATCTTTGCTCAACAACACAGTATCATCTGCAAACAACAGTACAGGGGGTTTCCAAACACTGCCCTCTCTCACTAGGGCCGCTCCAACATCCACTGCCCGACCTTTTATCTCTTTTATAACCCCATCCATATACAGATTGAACAACCATGGAGACATGACACATCCTTGTTTCAATCCAACCTTCATATGGAAAGATTCACTCAGTTTGCCATCCACACGCACTGCAGCCTTAGCACCCTCATACATGCTCTTCACTGCCTTCAACAACTTCCCATCCGCTCCATATATTCTTAACATTGCTTTTATGTCAGCAGTGTGATGTGGGAGGCAATGTAAACAGCCAAATCAACCTAACATGCCTGAGTATTCACTTAGTCTAAATAATAATGAGTTTTTTCTTGTAAATCAAATATCCTATTTCTTATTGTGTATTGATAATGGAGCCACTGTGTGACATAAATACAGACCTTGAATTATAGTGGTGCTTGAGAGTTTGTTTATTCTTTTCATTCATACAGCTTCCATACACTTTACAGCCAAACTCTATTAAAATGAAGGAACACAAAAAGTAAAGTTTCCTTAATAATAAACTCCATGGAGATTTGTTTTTCTTGGAGGTAGGCAAATTCCTTGATAGGTACTTTCACTTGGTCAAAACCTTGCTCAAACAAGAGTGCACGTAAAGATGGCACACCAAGTTAAAATTTGTTTGTTGTCAGCTGCTGTTTTTTATCATTATCTGTTTATTTTGATATTCCCTCTGAATCTGTCAGTTGTTTGGGGTTGCTGGATGTTTGTCAGTGAAGTGGAGTTCTACTGCACGTGAATAAGTTTCATGTGAACATTCCTTTGTTGGCACTATATCATTACAAGCTCATGATTGCCAAGTTAATGCCATCAGATTTCATTTCTGTCAATTTGGTCAGGATAGAAGAACTGAAGTATTGAATACTGTACAGTGGAATCTCCTAATCACACATTTGGAGACAGCTGATTCATAACGCGGCAGCATCGTGCAACAATTTGCAGTATCAGTAATTCATGGAAATTATACGTACAAGTAATTCACAATTGCAACCTTGCAAGTGAAGGTTTTCTGATTCGTTTTTAAACATCTTTAACCACAATTTGCAGTATCAGTAATTCATGGAAATTATAAGTACGAGTAATTCACAATTGCAACCTCGAAAGTAAAGGTTTTCTGATGCGTTTTTGAACATCTTTAACCACTTAACTGTGGGTCGTCACTCTGGTGACAGTCGGTGGCAATGGATCAAACCGCGGGGCGTCACTTTGATGATTTTGTGTTGTTTTGAATTTGCCGGGGCTTTCAAGATATATATATACAGTAAAACCTCGATATAACGGACTTCAGTAGACCGGAATTCGCTTTTATCGGACTCGAGGAGCTACCGGACTAAACTCCTACATATCGGAAAAATTCCGATATAGCCAGAATCAGTCCGGACTGCCTGACAACTTCAGCTATGTTCACCACAATAAGACAAGTAAAAGACATGTTTTTCAGTGCACAATACAGTATTATTACACCATTTGATTAATGTAGTGAAGGTAAAACACAGTACAATACTGCAGTGGTGGTGAAAACTACTGATGCAATCCGGACTACTGTCTGACATATCGGAAAAAGTCTGGATTAGCAGGGGTAAGTCCGGATGTCGCTTTTATCGGAAAATCGCATATTTCGGACTGGCCTGAGCCCCAATTAGTCCGTTATAGTGAGGTCTTACTGTATATAAGAAAGTAAGGGAGAAGCCTGAGCGATATTTATATTCACCTGGAACACCCTAATTTATTATGTATTGTCTAGATTTCCTACGACTTATTTCAGCTGACATTTTCAACCCTTGGCTACCCAAATATGTACATCATTCAGTTCAATGTTGTCCTTCAAGGTGGAATCACATCGCCGTCGCGCCCCTCCATTTCCACCACTTTTGCGGCCATTGTAAAAGGCATATATAATTATAATATTCTAGGACTAATAACTGATTTTTGGCAAATATTTTTAAAGAGTCAGTCGGAGCGCGAATAACCCCTGTGGGAAAGGCCAGAACCGCCTCTATCAACCGCACGGTTAAGGGGTTAATGCTGTGTTTGCACAGATGGTGGTGCTGTGTGTGCACAGATGGTGGTTTCTTAATAAATAAAGCTCCTCTTTGTATCTGGTAGGCTAATTTTGAAGAATATAGAGATATGAGACGAGTTGCCAGACAATTCCAAATCGATTAACACCAGCAGTGTTTACTTATTTTGCCCGTGGTTTTTTACTTTGATGGAGTTTTCGTTGAATGTAAAGAGTATTGGTCTTCGTGATATCCATAATTGTGGAAAAGTTGTTTCCATCAGGATATTTTCTAGGCTTACCTCCCTGTTTGGTTGTGGGACAAATAAAACTTGCCAGGCAAAGCTGACAACACTCACTCGCAGACGAGCTCGCTGTCTTCACCTTAATATCCCATAATTTCCTTCTTGGTGGATCAGAAGGGAATCAGGAAAGTCACATAGAAGGTCCATGACTGTTACTGCACCCAAATGCAGCACAATCAAACCATTAAGAAAGGCAAAAAGCACGAGTAAAAGAATACAGCACCCCGTTCATTTTGTGGCGACCAGCAGTTTGGTTTGTCAGTATTATAATTTGGCAGTTATCTGGGCGTTTACATATGTAGTGATGAGGATTAAAACAGAAATCTTCAGTTGCTCAAATGAACAAAATATAGAGTAATTAAAGCATTATTTAATTCATCAACCAGTCATGTATCACAGCAAATGACAAGATGTATTTTTAGACGAATCTGTAGTCAGCCAGCACCCGGACAGTGAGGCATTTGCACCAAAATGCTACCACACAGGCTGACCAATTAGCAAGCAGCTGAATATATTGGCTGTCCAGTCTCTGTTTCTATAGGGTCTCTGTTAACCCTTTCATTCACGGGGGCCCGGTGAAGAATCCAACCGCTCACACTCTTTTGATGCAGGATTCGTCCAAGCGAAATCCAAGCGCTCGCACTCTTTTGACTTGGGATTCATCCGAGGGAAATCAGCCACTCACACTCCTTTAACGTAGGTTGAGTCCAGCCATATAATTCACTGTATTTTTTTCATAACAGTTTGTTGTTTGATCTAATAAACAAAAAAAAAAAGTCTTTAAAAAAAGGAATTACCACTTTGTATCATTCACTTATTCAGTGCTCATTTACTCAGAGACATATAAACGTTTCGGCATTTATCTGCGATCCGTTTTGTAAAAAAATGACACTTGTAGCTAAACTAGAAAATTTTTTATGGCATACAGAATAACATCAAACATTTTATGGCATACGGAATAACATTAAACAGTAAATCTATCACAACATCAGCACCGCTGTGCACACTTTCAGTACAGTTATACAAAATGCAGACGAAAGACACATCCATAGAGGCAACAGAAAAAGACATTACCCCAACTTCACACCAGAAATTCAAGGCCTCATCAGACAACGGGACATACTATGACACTCCCCAACACCCCAGATACAAGGACTCTGCACTCAGATAAACAGTAAAATATCAGAACAGCAAACACCATATTGGAATAATTATCACCAAACACTTGATCACAAAACATACACCAACAAACTCTACAAAACATTAAACAGCATCACACTCTCCAACAGCAACACTACACAATCTCACGCTGCCATCACAACAACAGACACCATACCTTCAAACAAACAACAAGCAAACTCTCTCATCAATCACTTTTCACATGTCAGCCATCTAAACCCCAATGGTGACGACCGATGTATCATCCGACGTAAGAGACAGTTCCCCACAGACCCAGACTTTGCGCCTTTCACTTACTACCAGACAAAGCACATCATTAGCAACCTCAAGCACTCACCTTCCTGTGGACCAGACAACATAAGCAACATACACCTTAAACACCTTGGACCACAAGGCATACAAGCACTCACCAACATATCAAACTACAGCTACTCACACAAGATAATATCCAACATCTGGAAGCATGGCATTATCATCACTATCCCCAAACCCAACAAAGACCTCACTTTACCTTCCTTGCACTACCCCATCACACTCCTCTGCACCCCCTCCAAAGTCACTGAATTACTGGTACTACAACTAGTTACACCTCACACACCACTAGCCCCATCACAATATGGTTTTAGGCCACTACACTCCACAATCACTCTTCTTACACACCTTACACAGAGAGTTTTTGATTGCATGAATTCAGCTAGGCCACCACACAGACACTACTTGTCACACTAGACATTAGTAAAGCTTTTGATTCCATCTCCCTCCACAACCTCACAAACAAAATACTCAATGCAGACATGCACAATGACAAAAAGATGGCTGGCAAACTATTTAGCAGGCAGATGTGCACATGTAACATTTGCTGGTCAGTCTTCGAACATCAGAAACTCTTCAACCTATACATGCACAACATACCCACACCCCACGCACCACAGATACACATAGCTTCCTATGCAGACTACATAATACATGTACACACCAAAATGCAAACACAGCTGCACACATCCTCCAACCTTACCTCATCACACTACATGAATGGTTCACCACAAATAGGCTCAAAATAGCCCCAGCCAAATCTACAGTGACCCTTCTCACAAACTGGACAACAGAACACAGTCACATTCCACACCTCACCATAAACAACACTCCCCTACCTCACACACACACACACACACACACACAGGTCGCCGAGGGAGACAGACGTCTTCCTGGATCGGAGGGAAATAATCGCTGAATCTGCGGCGAAAGGAGACCAGCCTATTGTGATAATGTGAATGAGTGCGTGCGTGGTGGTCCCGTCGGACATTAGTTAAAAAAACGCAGGTTTCCGGATAAAGAGGACAAGATACAGTGGAATATAAAAGTTTCCATATGGTTGTATCATGGCGGAAAGCAACAGCGGTTTGTTTACATCTGGTGAAAGGGAATTCGTGGGCTTCTCTGACGAAAATGCGGGAAATGGAAATACCAAACTGAATCAAACAAGAATAGCAGGAGTAGAGAAAACGGTGGTGAGGAATGTCCAGGAATTAAAAAAGGTATGGGGAGTAATTAAAGAATTGCAGGAGTGGACCTTAGAACAGGAGAGAGAGAGATCAAAGTCTTACAGAACAAGCTGGAAAAAGTTTGCACATTCAGTGCGGAATGAGAAAGAGAAGTCACGGAATTGAAAGTGAGTAATGAATCTGCCACAAATGAAATAAAACAGCTCAAGAGGGAAAACAAGAGGTTGGAAGAAGAAAGAGACAAAATGAAAAGTAAATTAGATGAGTATGAATCAAAATCAAGGATGCAAGATGAACATATACAGGAAATCAAGGAGCAACATAAAATTCAGGAGGAAGGGAATGTAAATTTGAAAGAGTTTATAGATCAACAAAGCAAGGAAAAGGTGGCGAAGGAAGTGGTTAGGGTACTGAAAAGTAGAGAATCTTCAGTCAGGGATGTAGCAGTTAAGAAAAAATGTGTAATAATTTGAGGGGTAACAGAAAAGTGTATGACAATTAAATCTGAAAGAGAAAGAGAAGAACTGAGTAAAGTAAGAAATAATATCAGTAGTCATGGAGGGTAACAATGAAGCCCAAGAAGAGATTGAAGAAGTGTTTAGGTTAGGTAAGTACGAGGAAGGAGGGGCGAGGCCATTGGAAGTGAAGTTTAAGTCCCAGGTAATAGTAAATGAAATCATGAATAGGACATGGAAATTAGCAAAGAGGGGTTCGAAAATGTTTGGATAAGGAGAGATGCAAATGAGGAAGAAAGAGCTAAAATAAAGAAGTTAGTAAAGGAAGCTAAGGCAAAAAACGAACAGAGAACGGAGGAGGAGAGTTATGGACCAGAAATTGAGGAAGTGGTACTGATGGAGAGGAGGAGAGAAGAGGGTATAAGTAATAATGAAAAAAATTTGAAAGTAGCGTACACTAATGTTAATGGATTAATATCGGCAGTGTTAGAAATCAACGATTTCTTGAGGGTACGTGAACCTGATGTTATGTGCTTTTTAGAGACTAAACTAAGTGAGAATATTGATATCCATGTGGGAAGTGGCAAATACAAATTGTGGCGAAGATACAGAAAAGATAAAATGGGAGGAGGAGTGATGATAGCAGTGAAGACCAACTTAAGTGTAGATACTGTGGAAATGGGAGAGAGTAGGGCTGAAGCAATAAATATGAAATTAGAAACTGGAGAGTACTGTAAGAGAGATATAGCAGTAGTATATGTTCCACCTCAGACAAGAGCATGGATTGATGATGAATACCAGGTGATGTTGGCAGACATGGTTAGTTATCTACAGAAAGTGATTGAGAAAAGCAACAGTATAATTCTGATGGGTGATTTTAATTGTAAAGAGGTGAACTGGGAGGAATGGGACTCAAGAGGCAGTGAAGATTCGTGGGGCACTACTGTATATTGTTAAACATTGTAATAAATAATGTAATGACGCATTGGGTCAAAGAAGAGACACGATTCTGAGGTGATGACACACCAGCAAGATTAGATTTACTGCTAACCAAAGAACCTGGTGTAATTGAATCTTTGAAATATCTGTGTCCTGTGGGAAAAAGTGATCACGTGGTCATTGAGTTTCAGATGATAATAGGGAATGTGGTGCCAAGAGATGAGCTTTATAGGCAGGGAAGATACAACTTTGGGAAAGCAAACTTTGCAGAATTGAGAAAAAATTTTGAAAATGCAGATTGGAGAAAATTCTGAGAAACAGGAGAGATTCAGAGGAAGTGGGATATCTTTCTAGACCTATATAATTCAGGAGTGGAAAAATATCTTCCAAGCTTAAGTGGGAAAGAAAACAGGAAGGAGGAGTGGTTTAATAGAAGGTGTATGATAGCGAAAAAAGAGAGGGACGTGGCATGGAACAAATGGAGAAAGAGAGGTAATAACAGAACAAAGGAAGAAGATAAAAGAACTAGAAATGAATATATAAGAATTCGTTGAGAGGAAGAAAGGTTCTTTGAAAGAGGAATAATCGACAAATGTAAGGATGAACCTAAATTGTTTTATAGATTTGTTAATGGCAGATTGAAACAAAAGGAAGGAATCACCAAACTGAAAGTAGAAGGAGAGGTTTATAAAGTTGCGGCAATGCAAGCTGAAATAATGAACAAACGTTTCCAATCGGTTTTTACTAATGAAGGGAAGTTTCTGGAGGGGGAGGGAGTGACTAGGAATGTAGTGATAAAAGATATAAAAGTGGAAGTGCAGGAAGTGTACAAATTACTGGAAACTCAAGATGTAAGGAAAGCCCTAGGACTAGATGGAATTTCAAATTGGGTACTGAAGGAATGCAGAGAACAACTGGCGGATAAGATTCACAGTTTAATTGTGTTCGCTGGAAGAAGGGAAAGTTCCTCGGGAACGGAAGAGAGCAAATGTGGTACCAATTTACAAGGGAGGAAACAAGGAAGAACCCCTGAACTATAGACCAGTGTCCCTAACCAGCATGATTGGAAAATTATGCGAGAGGATTCTGAAAGATACAGTAGATGGATAAAATATCTGGAAGAGATGAATATTTTGACTGAAAATCAATTTGGATTCAGAAGTGGAAGGTCATGTGTTTCCAACTTGTTGAGCTTATACTCAAGAGTGACTGATGTGCTACAGGAGAGAGATGTTTGGGTGGATTGTGTGTATTTAGATTTGGAGAAGGCCTTTGACAAGGTACCCCATAAGAGACTAATGTGGAAATTGGAGCATATAGGAGGACTGAAGGGTAACCTCCTGGAATAGATGAAAGACTTTTTGAGAGACAGACAAATGAGGACAGTAATAAAGGACAGGATGGATGGAGAGAAGTAACAAGTGGTGTCACACAGGGCTCGGTGTTGGCGCCAGTAATGTTCCTGATTTACGTAAATGATACGATAGAAGGAGTGAACAGTTATGCAAGTCTGTTTACTGATGATGCAAAGATCTTGAGGAAGGTAGAGGTTGAAGGGGACTGTAAAATGCTGCAGGAGGATCTGGATAGGATACATGTTTGGAGCCGGATGTGGGAAATGAAATTCAATGCAAAAAAATGTAAAGTATTGGAAATGGGTAAAAGTACCAAGAGACCATCACTGAATTATATGATGGGTAATGAACCAGTCACAAAAGCGAGAGAAGAGAAAGATTTAGGAGTGCTGGTCCAGGATAGTTTGTCACCAGAAAAACACAACAAGATAGAGAGACACATAAACTCTTGCCCAACATAAGAGTAGCATTTCATTACAGGAATGAAGAGATGATGAAAAAATTGATAGTGGCCATGATCCGCCTCAGGTTAGAATATGCAGCAGTAGTGTGGTCCCCACACAAAAAGAAAGATATAAACAAGATTGAGAGAATACAAAGAACAGCAACCAAGATGGTCCCCAGTCTGGCAGATCTGTCATACAGTGAGAGGCAAGAAAGGCTGGATTTGCCTTCCTTAGAGGAAAGGAGAGAGAGGGGTGACATGATTGCAGTGTTCAGGACCATGATGGGAGTAGATAAAATTGATAGAGAAGATCTGTTTGTATGGGATAAGAGAGCAACAAGAGGACACGGACTGAAACTGAAGATGCCACGCTGCTTGAAGGACATCAAGAAATATAGTTTTCTGTATAGATGCATAGACCTGTGAAATAGACTGGACAAAGAGATCGTCCAGTCTAAAAACTTAAACGAGTTTAAAGCAAAATTTGACTTACTGAGAAAAAGAGACGGGACCCCACGAGCGTAGCTCATTTCCTGTATATCACAATTAGGTAAATACANGCCCCAGGTTAGAATATGCAGCAGTAGTGTGGTCCCCACACAAAAAGAAAGATATAAACAAGATTGAGAGAATACAAAGAACAGCAACTAAGATGGTCCCCAGTCTGGCAGATCTGTCATACAGTGAGAGGCTAGAAAGGCTGGATTTGCCTTCCTTAGAGGAAAGGAGAGAGAGGGGTGACATGATTGCAGTGTTCAGGACCATGATGGGAGTAGATAAAATTGATAGAGAAGATCTGTTTGTATGGGATAAGAGAGCAACAAGAGGACACGGACTGAAACTGAAGAAGCCACGCTGCTTGAAGGACATCAAGAAATATAGTTTTCCGTATAGATGCATAGACCTGTGGAATAGACTGGACAAAGAGATCGTCCAGTCTGAAAACTTAAACGAGTTTAAAGCAAATTTGACTTACTGAGAAAAAGAGACGGGACCCCATGAGCATGGCTCATTTCCTGTATATCACAATTAGGTAAATACACACACACACAAAATCCTTGGTGTAACATACATCACTGTCATTTAAACAACACATCACAAACATCAGAAATAAATTAACACCATGACTCAATACCTTGAGGTCACTTGCCAGTACAACATTTGGACACAACAAAGAAACCACCACCACATGTACACATGTAACTTCTGCCGGTCAGTCTTCGAACATCAGAAACTTCACAAATGGCATCCCCCAAGGATCTGTTTTGTCCCCTACACTCTTTAACCTATACATGCATGACATACCCACACCCCATACACCACAGATACACATAGCTTCTTATGCAGATGACATAACACTTATATGTATACATCAAAACACACACACAGCCACACACATCCTCCAACCTTACCTCAACACACTACACGAATGGTTTATTACAAACATGCTCAAAATAGCTCCAGCCAAATCTACGGTGACCCTTCTTACAAACTGGACAGCAGAACACAGTCACATCCCACACCTCAGTCACATTCCACACCTCACCATAAACAACACTCCCCTACCACACACACACTCACCCAAAATCTTTGGTGTAACATACAATACATCAATGTCATTTAAACAGCACATGACAAACATCAAAAATAAATTAACACCTAGACTCAGTGCCTTGAGGTCACGTGCCCATACAACATTTGGACACAACAAAGAAACCACCACCACAGTATACAAATAATATATATGTTCAGTGATGAATTATGCAAGCCCTGCTTGTGCTCCTAAGCTCACTAAAACACGCTATAACACTCTTCAGACCATACAAAACAAGGCCTTAAAAATAATCACAGGCTGCACAGCTACTACACCTACAGACCACCTACACCAAGAAACCAAAATCCTCAAAGTCAAGGATCATCTAGACATGAGAGGCACCCAAATTCTCACTGCAGCCTCCACAAACCCACAACATCCACTGCACTACATGGCATCACATCCACACACACCAAGGAACATCAAAACAATACCCAGCGCACGATATCATACACAAATACTGTCATCTCTTCCCCCCTGCCCTCCTCAGACCAGCTTCCAGAAGCATATTCATAATCAGATCACTCTCCTTTCCATTCACTCACTTAAAGACAACACACAGCTGCATCCACAGCCTCCTGATATCCATCCTTCTGAATCCTATCTCCCTCATGAGGACAGAGTCCACTTGGCCAGGCTGAGATGTGGGCATCATCTAGCCCTCTTAAGTGATCAGAAGAGGCTGGATGACTCCGTCGTTGACGCCTGTCCAGGATGTAACACAGCACCCTATACATAAATTAACCTGAGGAATCCCATCGACATATGGGTACGTCGCGATGTTTTGTCACAGCTACACTCATCGACGTATGGGTACGTCGCGCAATTGCAAGGGTCATAATTTGCACAATTTTCAAGTTTCATGGGTGATTTTTGGTAGCCATATGTGGGTCCTCTACCTGCTGTCAAGCGGGGATACTGCCTGGCCTCACCTAACCCCCCCTCCCCCCCACATTGGGCAATTCACCTGTTACAGTAAGCTGGCCAGTAAAGGTATGTTTCCCCACAGTCTCTCCAATGACGAAATTCACGGTGAAAGTGATTCCTGAGGTGGAGGACAAAGGAATAAAGAAGCTAGAGCAAGAAACAAACAGAAGTGATGAGGTGGTAATGTCATAAAGGAAGGTGCCACATGTGACTGTGTTTGGTGACTGAACAATGCTTCTATTGCCTATATTAATGTGTTAAAACCAATATAGTTTGTTACAACACATAAATTTGTACCAAATACATAAGTAAATACATAATTGAAAATGGCTTGAATTAGTTAACCCTTCCATAGTTCGTTTTCTTTAGCCAGGTACCCTGAAAAAGAAGGAAAACGTAAGGTTGCATGACATCTGTATCAACAGGTTTAAGCACAGGATCACGATTTCTCTATGAATTTTCGATGTTTCTCACCAAAAGCGAAGGTTTGAGCCAATAATATTTTTTCCAAAAATGCTTGGGATTTTGTGATATTGTAGGTTGGAAATCGGTTGGGACGTGACGGGTTAAGCACATCATGGAAGACTGCATTGCACACAGTCATTTATGCCAATAACATAACATACACTCCTTGAGAGCTCCGTGGGAAAGCCCGGTCTCGGCCATGGCCTTCCTTAGGGACTCGGGGCTGTTCGGCTAGACTTTTTTTTTTTTTTATGCAAGGAAGAAGGAACCAAAGGCCAGACTGCTTAGGGAACAACCACTGTACTACTACTACTACCACCATCACCAATATACAAACAATATATATGTTCAGTGAAGAATTATGCAAGCCCTGCTTGGGCTCCTAACCTCACTAAAACACACTATAACACTCTTCAGACCATACAAAACAAGGCTCTAAAAATAATCACAGGCTGCACAGCTACTGCACTTACAGACCACCTACACCTAGAAACCAAAATCCTCAAAGTCAAGGATCATCTAGACATGAGAGGCACACAAATTCTCGCTGCAGCCTCCACAAACCCACAGCATCCACTACACTACATGGCAGAACATCCACACACACACACCAAGGAACATCAAAACAACACCCAGCAGTGACGATATCATACACAAATACTGTCATCTCTCCCCCTCCCCCTCCCACCCACATCAGACCAGCTTCCAGAAGCATATTCATACTCAAATCACTCGCCGTTCCATTCAGTCACTTAAAGACAACACACAGCTGCATGCACGGCCTCCTGATATCCATCCTTCTGAATCCCTCGTGAGGACAGGGTCCACCTGGCCAGTCTGAGTTGTGGGCATTATCCAGCCCTCTTAAGTTATCAGAAGAGGCTGGATGACTACGTCGCTGACGCCTGTCCAGGATGTAACCATGCACCCCATACTATTAAGCACATTAAGGAAGACTGCATTGCACACAATCACCTGTGCCAGCAACACAACATACACTCCTTGAGAGCACTGTGGGATAGCCCGGTCTTGGCCATGGCCTTCCTTAGGGACTCGGGGCTGTTCGGCCAGACTGCCTAGGGAACACCTACTACTACTACTACTACTACAATAGTCGTTCATCACGCCTGGTTGCTCTGAGTGAACCGTTTCCTATCATTTCATTCTCGCCTGCCCAGACCTCACGCTCCCCACATTTCTCACTCAGTGATTTGTGTGGCATCGAAAATTATTACAATAATTTCATTCCCCTGCCCTAATTTTTAACTGTATTGTTATGAAATTGATACACGTTGCAAATGAATGAATGATCTTCCTAGTGAATGAATGAAAAAAAATAAATAACTGATATAAAACACCATACTTTATCATTCAGTAATGTATTTATTTACTCTGACATGTATACAGTATTCACACACTAAAATTACAGTGTGTGTGAATACTGTATATATGTGAGTGAGTAAATGAATACATTACCGAACGATAAAGTATGGTGTTTTATATCCTTTATTTATTTATTTTTTCATTCATTAGGAAGTTCATTTATTCATTTGTAACATGTATCAATTTCATAACAATATAGTTAAAAATTAGGGCTGGGGAATGAAATGATTGTAATCATTTTTCGATGCCACATAAGTCGCTGAGTGAGGA
>JAGKTI010003827.1:32875-45805 GCA_018397915.1 Birgus latro
TCATAACAATTTAGTTAAATATTAGGGCTGGGGAATGAAATGATTGTAATCTTTTTTCTATGCCACATAAGTCGCTGAGTGAGGAATGTGGGCGGGGTGAGGTCTGGGGGGGCGAGAATGAAGTGATAGGAAACAATTCACTCATTGCAGCCAGACGTGATGAACGACTATTGTTATTCCCTATGCCATAAAAAAAAATTCTGGTGTAACCATACGTGCACGTTACGTGTCAGCAAGTGGGTTGGTGGAGGGTTAGTGCCCCTCCCTGTAAAACAAATAACTCAGAGTCAAATGGCAACCCCTTACGGGATTATGGCTTCTGGCGATACATAGATAGCTAGAAATGTCATTTTTTTAACAAAATGGATCACAGATAAATGCTCTACAGTATTCTATAATCATTGCTGAAATGTTTGTTCTGTGAGCAAATGAGCATTGAATAAGTGAATGATACAATATGGTAATTCCTTTTTTTTTAAATAGATTTTTTATTTTATTTTATTTTTTTCATTAGGAAGATCTTTCATTAATTTATAAACCAGTTTCAAAACAATACAGCTATAATAAGGGCAGGGGAATGAAATGATTGATATCAGTTTCTGATACCTCATGAATCTCTGAGTGAGGAGTGTGGGGAGCGTGAGGTATAGGCTGGTGAGAGACTGTCACTCAGTACAGGTGACCCTCGAATCAATAGACTAATAGGGGGGGATGAGTGTCTGTTGCTTGAAAATGTCCGCTGCCTGAAAATGAAGGGAAAAATAGCCTAAAAAACAAGCAAAAGAAATATGATGGTATTGAAGTTGAGGTGCAGCGATGCTATCGTGGACTAGTTTACCTCACAATACCCCGTTTTCTATGGACCCATCATATTACGACTTGTTTCTTGGTGTACTTTTAAGTACAGTACAGTACTGTGTTACAGTAATTTTTTATGTTCAACTATAATATCATTAATTTTGTACCTGTAAAGAGAAATACTGTATGTAGTTAGACATGAAAAAAGATGTACACCCACGATCACTAATTTCTGCCCAGGGGTGCCCCCTTCCTGCCACTGTATACCCAAGGGAAGAGGAGAGGGGGGAATGAAACGAGCTCCTCCCGCCTCTGCTTCAGCTCCCAACCCTCCCCCATACCCCTACTGTCCCCCACCCCACCCATTATTCTTAACTGGCAGTTACATCTCAAGCCAATTTCATGCATAACACTCTTGGTCCCACTGCTAATACAAACACAGAACACTAGGATATGTTAAAATTGTATTATATAACCATGAACACGCTGCAGCAAGTAATTAATGCATTATGACATTGACAAAAAAACAAGAACGTTAACAAAGGCCAACTCAGGCCACACGTGTTGGGTGCACGTCCTTGGACACACACACACACACACACCGCTCGCTGGCACAGTGGTAGCGTTCTCGCTTGCCATCTGGTAGACGGGAGTTCGCGCCTCGCTCAGGTTGCGAAAAGTTTCACTGACGAAGTGGGTGGTTACTGTCCCTCTTGAGCAAGGGGATGGGTGTATGCGTGTGTGAAGGTCACAGCCTTGCCCGTAGATCGGACTATATGAGCTCTCAGCTCCCTTCCGGGAGGGTAAAAGCTGAGTATCACTACCATCAAGTGATCCTGACTGACCCAGTGAGTTACACACACACACACACACAAGCTCATGCAAGCGCACACAAGCACCCAATGCATGAGGCCTGGTATGGCCGTAGTCAACTTTATGCAGTAATTTCTTGCTGCAGTCTTCAATATTTATATCATATACTTTTTACATGTCCTAGTGTTTTGTTTGTGTATTAGTAATGTGACTATGAGTGTAATGTATGGGGTTGGCTTGAGATTATAACTGCCAGTTAAGAATGACAAGTGGGGGGTTGGATGGGGTAGGGGTATGGGGGAGAGTTGGGAGCTGGGGTAGAGGCGGTTGGAGCTCGTTTTGTCACCCCTCCTGCCTTCCCTGGGTATACAGGGGTACAAAAGGGGGCACCCCTGAGCAGAAATTACTGATAGTGAGTGTACCTGTAATGAAATAAAAGAAAATGACCAGTGTCCGGAGTGATTTTCTGCTGGCAGATATTGTCTGTTGCTTCTGAAATCCGTTGATTCGGGGTCTGTAGAATCGAGGGTCGACTGTACTTAGAAGTGGTTGGACTCAGGTGGCGTCGAAAGAGTGCGAGAGGGTTAATCACTAAACCAATCATAATCAAGCATCGCACTTACTCTCAATCACAGTGCTTCCCTACCACACCAAGTATGAAGGGCGCGCATGTGAGAGTCCCACCGCCTGGCTGCTGCTCGTACATTGTCACATTTCTGTTGACGGCGTGTGATTCTGGTGTGGTGCACGAGAGGA
Source organism: Birgus latro (assembly GCA_018397915.1). NCBI lineage: Eukaryota > Metazoa > Arthropoda > Malacostraca > Decapoda > Coenobitidae > Birgus > Birgus latro. Next base: position 35,243 of record JAGKTI010003827.1, read on the forward strand.
TTTTTTTTTCTCTGTGTTTGTTTCCTCCTCTTGCCCAGTTTTACCATGGCCCACCGTAACTCTTCTAAGCCTACAGCTTCTTAAAGGAAGGGGAAGAAGACGAAGCCAACATTAACTTTTACCCAGAAGTTAGATGTTATGAGGAGGAACCCCTCCCCCCTTCCGTGTCCATTCAAGCCATGTTGTAAGTCATAGTCAGATAAGAATCTTACAATATTATTAATTTCCTTTAAATTCTTTACTGATTTCTTTTCCAGGTTGTTAGAGTTCGCTGGTGACCAGTTTGATGTCAGTTTGGGGGTACGGGGGACAACTTTTCCAAAATGACAGACTCATTAGTAATTTTTCCCATAAGATTAGTTATTTTTAAACTGCAAAATTCTCAAATCGCAACATGTGTGCAGTCTCATAAGACTGCAGTGTAGGAGATTCCACTGTAGTTGAGTTGCTTATGCATTGCATCCCAGATGCTGTTTCATTTGTTAGAGGTTGGTGAGTGGCATGCATGAGTTTGTCCTCTTGTTTGACTTTTCATTTTGCTAAGTCAAGCTTATTATTATTAAAGCTCCATATGCTGCTGATACAGCAGATTTGCAGGTTTCCCATAATTTTAAATATAACTTGTTATGAAAAAGTACCAATACAGTCAGACCCCTACTTATGAAGGAACGACTTACAAAAAATCTGCAGATACGAAAAAAAATAGTGTGTGTGTGTGTGTGTATGTGGGGGGAGGGGTCAGTCATATCAAGGAAGGATGGGGTCAGGTGAAGACACTGACAAGGAGGTGAGGTGATAATTGCAGTTCAGGGAAGGGTAGGGGATAAGTGGAGTTGAGACAATAATGGGCTTTAATCTTGGTGGGGGTGAGAGAGAGAGAGAGAGAGAAAGAGAGGATAGCACTGAAGTAGGTATGGAGGAGAAAGGCGATAGGGTAGAGGGGAGGAACTTTGTGACCTCAGTAATTATGGGATTAGGGTTGGGTTGGGGAGAGAGAGGATAGCACAGAAGTAGGTATGGAGTATAAAGGAGATGGGGTAGATGGAAAGAACTTTGTGTCTTTAGTAATTATGAGAATAGGGTTGGATTGGAGAGAAGAGAGAGAGTATAAGAATGTGAGATGGACTTAATGAAAAAAACTACTTACGAAAGACCTTTAACCTCTAAACCGCGGGGTTGTGGGAGGCGGTCCTGCCACTTCCAGCTGATGGTAATTTGCACTTTGACTTATTTTTTTTAAATATTGGCCAAAACAAGCCTGAGTGATATAAATAGCACTCAGGCTTCTCTTAAAAATTTTCATATATATTTATATCTTGAAAGCCCTGGCTACTTAAAAAGAAAACAGAGGCACCCAACTGACGGCCAACGGCTTGAGCCATCGCCACCGAGCATCATGAAAGTGACGGCCCGCGGTTAAGTGGTTAAGAACCAATCATTTTCGTAAGTTTGGGGACTGCCTGTAGTTGTAAAACATTTGTGACTTAGTGAGGACCAACCACTTGTTATACAGATACTTTGCTCCTGTCAGCAGTTGCAGTCATTAGTTCCTTTATAGTGCCATGAAGCTCTCGCAACCTACTGAAAACATTCTGAACTAATCAGCAGTTCTGAGGCAGGTTGTATTTTTGTCATGAGTTTTTATCCTGAGAAGAGTAAAGGAGTTACTGACTGAGGCTGTACATTTTACCAGTTAAAAAAAAAAAAATGAACAAGATTGATGTTATAGGTATAACAAGATTAAAGAACTTATTTTTCATGTATCAGACTACATAAATGCAGTAAGTTGAATGAAAATAATTAGCCCTTTTCTTGTAGAGCCTGTAAATTACAAATTTGTAATTTCCTGTACTTTCATTCTTCATATCTAACAAAATGAGGAAGTGCCCCTAAGTGAGAGTGATTAACCCACTCATTCTGGAGATGTGTTTTTTCATTTTTCTCAAGCCATCTCTGGATGATTTTAGTCAGTATAGGATAGACTTTTAAAGAGCTGGATGGGTTAGATATGGCCTTCATAAACCCTTTAGTAAAAGACATCTTTCCTGAGTTAAATAAAATTGTGTTAGCAGCAGGAATATACTGAAAAGAACATCACCTACCCTGTATTCTAGGAGGTTAGGTAAGGTAGACTTGGTTCTCTGTGTGTATGGACCGACAGGTAGTGAGGGTTATGCATAAGAACATCAAACTGGTGATGGTCAGGGATGGAAAACTGTCAGACCTTGGGGCATGTGTAGGTATGGGGCAACACATCACTGATAAGTAGGTTCATGTGTGTGTGTGTTTGTGTGTGTCATTTACTGAAGGCTTTGAACATGAAGTAAAGATTGAAAGCTATGGTTTATATGATTAGAAATTATCTTGTTGAGGAGGAGGACAACCCAGATAACGAATAGGAAATATTTGCAAGTATTGTAACTTGTGTGGTTTACGCTTGTAATAGCTTTTTGTTTTAATTTGCAATATTTTTGTTTTATTATCTTATATTGCTAGAACATGCTGTACAGACACACTTGCCGATCTGGGTCAGCTGCTAGAAACCAATGTTCTAATTAGAACGTCATTTATATTTTTAGCTTGGCAGTACAGGAGTGTACAGAAGTAATATGGCATTTTCACTGTAAAATACAGACCCTGTTAACTTATGAACATAAATTTTCAAGTCCATCTTTTCCTGTTCATAAATGGTACAGTAAAACCTCACCATAGTGGAGTAATTGGGGCCCAAGCCAATCTGAATAAAGCAAAATTCCAATAAATATGACATCCAGACTTCCTCCAGCTAACCGGGACTTTTTCATATATACTGTGTAGTAAACCCTTCACAAGTCGAACTATATGGGGCTCTACCCTAGTTCGAATTACCGAGTTTTCTGTCTTACTGAATTTTCACCCCCCAAAATTGCCAAGACAGTACCTATTACTTGTCCTTTCAACATTAAATTAAAGGAGCATATAGCCTATAAATAAATAAGTTATGACAAAAAACAATTTAGTGCATTTAATATACCTTTAACCCCTTCAGTGCTGGCTGTATTTTCATTTTGTTCTTGCTGCCACCAGACAATTTTAGTCAGTGTAGGTTGGATCTGTGGAAGTGCACGGGGTTGGTACAGCCTTCGTTAGCCCCTTCAGTACGTGAGTCCAGTCCTGAGTGCCATAAAATCAGCTGGAGGAAGCGTAAATAAAGTAGAAATAGACGTCAAAGTGCTGAAGTGGTTAATTGGTGGAAAATCATTCACAGAGGCAGTACACACCCTTCGGCAGCGTGTGTTGGAGATGGATTTTTCACCCCCCCAAATTGCAAAAACAATACTTATTACTTGTCTTTTTAACACTAAAGTAAAGGAGCATATACAGTGTATAAATTAATAAAGACAAAAAAGAAAGAATTCAGTGCACATAATTTGCCTTTCGTTAGAGGCAGTAGATTTGTCGGCAGTTTGTTTTGGAGACGGAAGTGGTGGAGGTGGTTGAGTTCACATTTGAACATAAATTCTAAACAGCACCCAGTATTTATTTCACTTTACATTAAGAACTAAACTTAAATGTAATCACTGTAATAGACTGCAGTGTAACGCCTTTCGTTAGAGGCAGAAGATTCGTCGGCAGTTTTTGTTTTGGAGACGGAGGTGGTGGAGGTGGATGAGTTCATACTTTAACGTAAATTCTAAACAGTACCCAGTATTTATTTCACTCTATGTTAAGAGCTAAACTTAAATGTAATCACTGTAATAGACTGCAGTGTAACACTTTCAGTAATAATAGTACTGAACTTTAATCATGATCACTTAACACTAAGTCACACATGCACAATTTTTTTTTTTAGCTTCATTCCTTTACGACTAGAGGTGCCAGTATCACTTCTTTTAAGCTTTGAACCTTCCATGGCAAGGCAGAAGGCAAAAGGAGAGCACTGCTCAGCACTAGATGACAGTAAGAATGGCGCAACTACCATCTGCAAAAGCAAGCAGCAGACTGGCGCCACGCCCGCCTGGCGCCATTTGTTCCCCTACCTCTGCATTTCGGCCTACTTGCATACGTGGTCTCGGCTTGAGTTCGGCTAACCGAAGATTCCGTCTTCTAAAAGTTCGACTTGTGAAGGGTTTACTGTATATCAGACATTTGTCCGGATCGCACCAACGGTTTTTGAACTGTTTTCACTACCATTGCAGTACTGTACTGTATTATACATTTACTGTAATAATCTATCTATCTATCTATCTGTCTATCTATTGCCAGATGCCTTAATCCCGAACGGGGTGGCCACAAACAAATCGCCTCCATGTCACTCTGTCCCCTGCCATTTCACTACCACGCTCCCAACTCACACCCCCCTCTCTCATATACCTGTCCACTCCATCCCTCCATCTCATCCTTGGCCTCCCCCTCCCTCTCGCCCCCTCCACCTCACTCGCATACACTCTCCTTGTCAGTCTTTCACTCTCCATCCTCACCACATGCCCAAACCACCTTAACGTGTTTCTCCTAACACTTCCCATCACGTCCTCAACCACACCACAACGCTTCTTCACTTCCTCATTTGTTAGTCTGTCTCTCCACGTGACTCCACATGCTCCTCTCAAGTAACTCATTTCCACTGCTCTCACTCTTGACTTCTGTCCTTCCAACAGGGTCCAAGCTTCACTTCCATATGTCAGAGTTGGTATCACAATACTGTCATGTAACAACTTTTTCACTTCCATGCTCACTTCCCTGTTTCTTATCACTGCTTTCAATGAACCAGCAACCTTCCTTCCCTGCTGCACCCTTTCGAGCACTTCACCCTCCAGACTTCCATCTTTACTCATCACACTGCCCAAGTACTTAAATTCACTCACATTCTCCATATCCTTCCCATCCAATCTCACTGTACATTCACTGGCTTCACTTCTCTTGAAGACCATCACTTTACTCTTCCCCACATTCACCTTTAGATTCCGTTTCTTACACACTCCCAAACTCATCTACCAAGCCTTGCAGCTCCCCTTCGTCTTCGCTCAACAACACAGTATCATCTGCAAACAACAGTACAGGAAGTTTCCAAACACTGCCCTCTCTCACTAGGGCCGCTCCAACATCCACTTGCCGACCTTGTATCTCTTTTATAACCCCATCCATATACAGATTGAACAACCATGGAGACATGACACATCCTTGTTTCAATCCAACCTTCAAATGGAAAGATTCACTCAGTTTGCCATCCACACGCATTGCAGCCTTAGCACCCTCATACATTCTCTTCACTGCCTTCAACAACTTCCCATCCACTCCATATATCCTTAATACCTTCCACAAACCTTGTCTATCCACCCTGTCATATGCTTTCTCCAGATCCATGAAGGCTGCATACAACTTCTTGCCCTTCTCTAGAAACTTTTCCACTAAGGATCTAAGAATGAATATCTGGTCTACACAACCTCTTCCCTTCCTAAAACCTCCTTGTTCTTCTCCAACTAATTCCTCAGTAATTTCCCTAACTCTGTCAATAAGTATCCTACCATATACTTTTCCTGTTACACTGAGAAGGCAAATGCCCCTGTGATTACCACACACTGCTTTTTCCCCGTTTCCTTTGTACAGAGGAATAATTATACCTGACTTCCAATCCTCCGGGACTCTACCTTCCTCCCAAGCCAATCTGCACACCTTCCACATCCATTCTATTACTCTCTCTCCCCCATGCTTCAGCATTTCACCACACACTTCATCAATTCCTGGGGCTTTCCCCATTTTAACTTTCTTCAGTGCTTCCACCACTTCCCTCAAATTCTTCAAATTCTATAATATATATAATGATACTGTACTGTATACTGATAAACATGTCTTTTATTTACCTTATTGTGATGAACATTGCTGAAGTGGTAAGGCAGTCCGGACTGCTTCTGGCTCTATTGGACTTTTTCTGATATATAAGAATTTAGTCCGGTCAGCTCCTAGAGTCCGATAAAAGCAATACTGAAGTCTGTTATATCGAGGTTTTACTGTACTGTATATCCAAAAATTTGTTAATGTGTCATTGTTAAACCAATTTTAACTTTGTTGTCCTATACATTAAGACATCACTATAACGGACTAATTGGGGCTCAGGCCAATCCGAAATATGCGAAATTCCAATAAAAGCGACATCCGGACTTACCGCTGCTAATCCGGACTTTTTCCGATATGTCAGACAGTAGTCCAGATTGCATCAGTGGTTTTCACCACCATTGCAGTATTGTACTGTGTTATACCTTCACTACATTAATCAAATGGTATAATAATACTGTACTGTGCACTGAAAAACATGTCTTTTACTTGTCTTATTGTGGTGAACATAGCTGAAGTTGTCAGGCAGTCCGGACTGCTTTCTGGCTATATCTGACTTTTTCCGATATATAGAAATTTAGTCCGGTAGCTCCTCGAGTCCGATAAAAGCGAATTCCGGTCTACTGAAGTCCGTTATATCGAGGTTTTACTGTAGTGTAAATATTTATCTTTTGTGATATTGCCTTCATTTTTTTGCAGGTGAGCAAAGCATTGCAAAATCACTAGTTTAGGATGTAATCTGGAAAAATTTTAGTTTGTTACTTAATTATCAAAAAATACACTTTAAGCAAGAAGATTGTATGGTCAGGTGATGTTTTGGTTTACTGCAAAGGGTTTCTAGACCAATACAGTACATAGCTGAATTTAGCTGTGGAAGCCCATTTTCATAATGCAAGTACCTATTGTCCATTGCTGTAACTGGTCTAATGTATTTTAGGCTCCTGAACTTGAACCTCATAGCAAGGGTGAACAGTCTTCATCCCTTTCAGTAAAGATGTAAACGTACCTTTTTGGCAACTATATTAATTGTTTAGGTGCAATCACAGTCTCAAGATTGAGTGTTTATATATTTATTTTTTCGTTCATTTGTAAAGGCTCCGACATGTTTGCATATATCAACCTTGATCACCTAATGGCAGCTCTCCATGCTGCTCGATCTCTGGCAGCATCCCTATTCAGTCCGTCATCCCTGAGGGATATGATATTGTCCCAGGTCTTTTGTGGTCTGTATCTCACAGTCTCACCCCCAGCATTCATGCTTCTCACTTTCTCCACCAAGTTTTCATCCTCCATCCTTTCCACATACCCAAACCATCTCAATCTACCTCTTCTCATCACAACACTAATACACCCCATTCTCATCCTTCCCCTTAACTCTTCCATCATGAGCCTAGCCCCCCCAGGCCCCACATTCAAGGAGGCATTGCACATCCATCTAATCATTGTCATTTCAGTATGTTTTTTTATTGCCCAAGTCACACAACCATACAGCATTACACTCCCAACACGTGCCACATTCAAAGATCCCTAGCGGAGGGAGAGCCTTCTCAGTGTAGAGAAAAGTAGCCGCTCCCTGAACTTCTACCAGCCACTCTTCAATGTAGCCACAGTGGTAGCTCTAGCCTCACCGCCAGCACTTAATGTGTCTCACATAACAAAACTTCTTCACACTTAAGAGACTTACCAGCAAGACCAATCCTTTCATGCCCAACAGTCTCCACTTACTTTCCCTGACATGCCACACACGTGAAATGAGCAGTATTTTGCAGTCTGCCTCTAATCATTTTGTTTTGTGTTGTTTTTGAAGGCTCCAACATGCTTGCGTTGGCCTTGGTCACCCAACGGCGGCTCTCCGTACTGCTTGATCTCTGGTAGCTTCAGCCACTTAACCCTGAGGTCACACTCTGACCTCGTCCTAGGTCTTTTTCGGTCTGCCTTCACAACCCTACCCCGAACATTAACAGTTCTCACGAGTAATGGAGAGAGGGATGGCGTTGGTAATGAATGGTGATGGATGGAGTATCTCAAAATTGTCGCATGCTGATAATGTAGTGCTACTTGCAAATACCGGACAAGAGCTTGGTAGACTAGTGCAGAGTTTGTAGGTGTCTGTGAACGTCATGCTTGAGAGTAAGTGTAGGAAACAGTAAAGTGAAGGTGACTCCCAGTGTAATGTTATGGTGAATGGAGAGAGACTGGAATTGGTGAGAGAGTTCAGATACCTGGGGATAGTGTTAGAAAAGAGAGGAAAATGTGCAAAAGAAGTGGAAAGTAGAGTGATGTAAGGAAGGAAAGTAGCTGGTGCTGTGAAGGCCTTGATAAAAAACAAAGGCTTGAGTGTTGCAGCTGCACAAGGCTTACATGAAGGAGTGTTAGTGCCAGCTTTAATATATGGATATGAGACTATGGTGTGGCATGAAAATGAAAAGTCAAGAGTAAGAGCAGTGGAGATGGGACTGCTGAGGAATGTAAGTGGAAGTACAGAGAGTGGATAGGATATGGAATAATGTGATTCGTGAAAGATGCGGAGTGAGGGAGTTTGTGGACACCAGACTCTAAGAGAGTGTACTGAGATGGTTTGGTCATGTCGAGAGATTGGATGATAATAGAATGGTGAAAAAAGTATATCTAAATGAATTTGATGGAGGGAGGAGCCAAGAAGAAGGTGGAGGGATATGGTGGATGAATGTCTGAGGAAGAAAGGTATGGAAGGGCTAAGGGACTGACAAGAGTTTGTACTGGCTGGATGAATTTTGTGTGGTGAAGAGCATAACCATGGATTTGGCACCTCTTTCTAACTTGACAGCATTCAGTTTGACTGTCAGATAGTTATATGTGAAGCTGCATACCATGGTAAAAAATTTTTGGCCTCTCTGATGGAGCCGTGAGCTTGTGGGCTTGAATGGTGATTGAATGGAATCGTGGCCCATTGAACTGGGCAAACTTAGGCTGTCTAGATGTTGCTACTCCTCACCCTGCCCTAGGGTTGGAAAGGAGGTCCAGATGATGATGATGATGATAATGATGATGACTTTCTACACCCAATTGTCATCCCCCATCCTCTCCACCTGCCCAAACCATCTCAATCTACCTCTCTTCATCGCAACACCAATACACTCCAGTCCCATCCTACCCCTCAACTCATCCATCATAAACCTAGCCCCCCCAGGCCTCGCATTCACGGATGCACTGCACATCCATCTAATCATTATCCAACCATTCATCCATCATCTAATCCTACGATTATCCAACCATCCATCCATCATCCAATCCTACGATTATCCAACCATCATCCAATCCTACGATTATCCAACCATCCATCCATCATCCAATCCTACGTTGCCCCATGATGATCGTAGGAGCCAGGGGCTAGGCAAATTGGTCCTGACATAAGATGAGAGTGACCAGCCTCACTCATCCCTGAGTGGCATTATGTAAGCAGTAAACCCAAACCACTCCTTTGATAGAAACCTTCACTGGCTCAATCCGATTGGAGCACCGTAATTACCCATTAAACCACCAGGCGCCAAAATTTGGTTATATGGTTACCACCCAGCGTAGTAAATGGTTTCCTGGTGTACAGGAAACCATTTGGCTTGTCACTCAGTGTAGAGTCACCCAGAGGCAGAAGGAAGAGAAAAGAATGAAGGAAAGAAAGACAGAAGAGGGAGTGTAAAGTCACCCGTATGCAGAAGGATGAGAAAAGAATGAAGGAAAGACAGAAGAAGATGGACGGAAAGAAAGATGGAGGAGAGGAAAGGGCAGAAACATGAGAGCAATACTACATCGAGTGAGTGGATGGTGAGCGCCTCCACGTACCACAGTATATACTGTGGGTTAGCACAGTACACGTGATCATAGTACACGAGCGACCAAAAATCATAACCATTAAACTTTGAATGCACGAGTTTAGCCTACAATATGCGAGGCAGAGACAAGGAGTGGCCCAAAACTGCTATTTTACCAGACTATGTGACCCCCTTCCCCCTTCACGATGCACCCATTGCGATGTTAGAGGCTAGTGGGGGAGGTGCTCAAGAGGAGTCTGCAGGAAGATCTCGCCAATAACGACTTTGACAATAATGTTTTCAGCAATAATGGGAAGTTAGAATAGATACCCATGTTCTGTTATACCGTTTGGATTCATTTGAATAATGGTCATTTCATGAATGCCAAGTTGTTACACAGCAGATATGTCCATAACAAGATTCGGAATGAAACGGACAAACAAGAGGAGATGATGGACACTGCCGAAAATGTGAGCAGTAGCGAGGAAGAGATGGAGTATCCTCCCTTCACCGCCTTTCCTGACTCGCCCGCCGCCATCCCCTCCACCTTCGCTGCCCCACCTTACCAGCTGCTGCCCCCGTCACCTCCACAGCCCCACCTGACTCACCTGCTCCACCTGGCATACCTGCAACCCCCACCATAATGACTGTTGCTGCATTTCTTCGTCAAAGCCTGGAATAATACAACATTGGCAACTTAAACACGCGTGGTGCAGTCGGTGAGGTGGGGGCACTCGTGACTCATTTATGTTGCTACGCCTTGGAACCACTGCTGTTTAAGTCCATCGCGCTTGTTGTCCGCTGTTTTAAAGGTGACTGACCATTTATTTGTGATTTTAGCTATAACTTTAGTATATGTCTTAAAAATTTCCCCTTTATAAAAAATATTGAGGTTTGAGGGGGTTCCGCCCATATGTTATTTTTCCCATAAGATTATCTATTCACAGTATGCAGAATCACAGCG